>JAAXOA010000158.1:0-32531 GCA_036561885.1 Salina celebensis | reverse complement strand
GTATGATGCCACCAGGGGTATATGAGTGAAAAATGATTCGACTATGTAACCACTGTACAGCGTCATATTTGCAAACACAAACTGCAGCCACTCGATATCTTGTACAGAAGTTACAACCATGGGGCGTATCCCAGTGTCACCTGGAAGTGCGTGAAGATTAATATTATTTAAATATAATAGGCCAACAGGGAATTTATCGTCGCCATTTTCTTCCACGAGATTTGGCGACCAGGATTTGCTGTATTTGTCAGTATTAAGATGCGATTCTTCTTGTTTGTTGAGGCAGTTGAGATCCTTATTCACATAACTTGAAAGTGTCGATTTTGTCATCAATTTTCCGCAATTAGCATCTAATGCTGAATTGAAATCGCTAAGCATAAGAGACATCATTAATCGTTTCTTATAAACTTGGTACGCTGATTTGAATTGGTCCAGTTCCCAGATGAATATTGTCGGGATGTTGTAAATACGCGTGAAAACTCCGCACATCTTGTAGTATAAATATATCATTGGACATATTATATCATTACAATTTGAAGTAAGCCTATTCCGACTCTGCGCCTTTACGTGGACAAGATACCATCCATGTCTAGCAGATGGATTAACGAAGCGGTTCGTTTCGTGGCGAATCTTTGCAAGACGGTGGTCAAATAGTGTTGAAATGATGGACGTTGAACGCCCACAAGTGCCACCCATGAGGCTTCCATATGTGCTGATTCGCCATTCGCCTGTTGCCCAGGTTTTACAAGGTTTCGGATCGATTATCAGCTGCACCAAACATGTTTCTTTTGGCTGTGGAATACCACCGAAATGAAACTCTCCAAAATTTTCGGATCTAAAGTTCAGTACTTTTGATTCCGTGTAGCACTTCATCCAGTTATTTTCTATTATATCGTATTCTTCTTCCACAAAGTAGTCCCTTGTCAATATTGTAGGTATTTTAAGTGGTGCTATCTCGTACCGGGGAAGTGTGGGTATAACGATGTCATGTACGACAATGTGTATACTACACAGCTGAAACTCTTGCAGGTAAGAATTCAAATTTAGTGTGGAACCAGCAACTACGAGCAATGATGAGTAGACTTGTATAAAAAGATTCATCCTTAACATCTGGAACAAGATAAACAACATGACGCTTGTAGAGAATTTGGCACTTGTTCAATTTTTTATTCGTTTTAGGCGATCCCAATCGGAAATTTTTAATCTCAATGCTATTGACGTTGGTCGAAATGTCAGCGGAGGGAAGCTAAGTAATACAAGATACAAGAATGATATGAAACGGAGAAAGCTCCAAAGTAAAAATACAATGTTATTACAACTCCGTGAAGTTGAATTTATATTATATATATGTAATTATATTATTTATAATAGTCATTTTAGCGATCTACCTAAAACAGATAAGGTACCTGGTTTTTACGGTAATTGATTGGTTATCGAATATGGAAAGCCATTACTAGATTAGAGAGAGAGAGAGAAGTATGTAGAAATATACCAATTAAAAAAGACGAGTTTGAGCCACACGTGGTTGAGAAATGATTTTCTAACAGGAAAATAATATTTTTATTTTGACCGTGCGACATCAACCAGAGTTTAACTTAATTGAGGACTGAAACATAATTATTTGCACCGTAAATATGACATTGATTAAGCTTAAAATTAGCGGTTTCGTTACTGTGAAGAAGTTATGTCCAGTTATGCCAACTGTGGACGTTCTAAGCTTTAGATCCAATCTCGCCAAGCTGCTGCTCCACAAGTGCGGGGGACATTTCTCTATTAATTTCGGTAGTTTATGCGCATATTCATGGACAAGGGAACAACATGCGAGCGTAACACCTGATCTAAAAAATAACTGAAGAAACGCCCAGCAAAGATATATTCTAAGCAGAATTGGTGTGCTCGACAAGTTGGTGGAATCTGTAATGGAATTACTGTCGGCTACTGGTCCTATTAAGGACTCCAGGGACATGAAAAGGATTAGGCTGAACCATAGCAAATTAGCAGAAACCACCCAAAATACAAGAGGTGAAAGCATTTCATTCAAACTTTCCAGTAATCTGGATAATTTATGGTAATCTGAAACAACGTCGTTCCAGAATGTTTCTTGTGAAATCTTTATATTCTTCTTGGAATTGTGAAGATTTTCTTGATTATGTTCCGTTAATTCTTTTAAAACCCTAGAAGCAGATTCCAATTGTAGCTGAAACTTTTTGTACATTGCCCTTGCCAAAACTGAAATCAGTACATCTGCAAAATTCCAGGCGTACACGCACCATTTGTTGCATACAAACAAGGTCAAGCTTAATACAGGACTGTATGGAACAGCATTTTTGAATTTGCTGGCAAAGCCTATGTGCCAATATGCTTCCAGGAATGAAGTCTGAGATTGGTTTGCACTTTGAGACCATTCTAATTGTTGATCCTTGTTATAAAAAACAGAGTTCCAGTGACTGCATATGTTTTCGAGAATTGCCGATGTTAGTGTTAATCCAGCGATGAAATTTGCATGGAAATATAGACTTGTGTCTTCACAACTGAATTTCAAGATGGTATCTTGCCAAAGATGAAAAATTTGGATGAGTTTTTGAATTGTGTCTCGCATGCGCCACCATCTGTAATTTTGTTTAAGGAAATTTTTGTTGAAACTCAAGCGATGGCTAAAAATTCAGTTACTTTAATTTACCTCTAAAGGCTTACACATAAAATCCAATCCAGCCAAAACCAATATATGATACTCCAGTGATTCCAGTTGCATTACGATCCGCCGATAGCACACAAAGAAGTGTCATAAATACTGTTTGTAGCAGTAGCAAGACACAAATGCTGATATACACAACTCCCCCAATGCTCACATGAGGCCTCCAAGAAATCACAAAAGTCATTATATTATATGTACATATTTGCGTTTGTGTATATTTTATAACTAATACCAATGATTAATTACCGGATCTGAAGCTTGCTCATTTCATTATTCGCTGTGAATATGCCACTTACTGGAACAAATCCTATCAGCCGTCCGAAAATCAATAGTGGTTTCAGAGCTTGATAGAGGGAATTTCGGCAGTAGCCTGGAGCCCGAGTATGAACGCCTGTTGACGCTGTCATTGCTGCGTTGTGTATGGAATGTTTTTAAAAGTATTAAAGTTAATTCTGTGAAAACAACTTTTGTGTTTGTTTACCCATTGGACTACACACAACCTTGAAATTTATGGTCTTATAGATACCATTTACAAATCCATTTGGTGAAGGCGTATAGAGTTGAAGTGTAAAGTAGTTACTCTGCCAAAATTGAAAATTTGCATTATCAGAATTACGGTGGCAATGGTAGTTAATGATGCAGCAAATACATTTTTTATTTGCGCGCTTATTTTGATTGGTTACGCCTTCAATATGGGCTGTTTGCGCCTTGGAGCGGACAAGGAATTTAAATTATGTGGTGATAAGAGTTTAAACCCGAACAACACGATTTTTTAAAAAATTACAGCACATGGACAGAAAGTATTTAATTTGTTACTAATCTCAACAGTTGCAAGTTTTATAAATATATATTTAGATCCATATGAGTTTTTGGACTAAAGTGCAGTGTTTCTATCAAATATTTTTTAGGTTGGTGGCAATGTTCATACTCAAGGGAGAGGGAGATGGAGAAATCAACTAAAACACAATTCTTTGATTAAGGGAATAAATTTATGCATAATGAGTTTCTCATGCCTTGTATTTATTTCCAACATAAGTTGTGTCAGCTTTTAGTGGTGTTGTAACAAAATGTGTTTAACCAGAGTAGATTTTAAGTCACATTGATAATATTAAGTTGTCTTGAATATTTAGCCAGATAAGCTTACTTATAAGATGTTAGTCTAAACCAATTCAATGAATTTATGAAGACATGCTGGAACTCTCAAGGAAGTTGCAGCCAATTAAAGACATAAATCTAGTTTAAGATACTTTTGCAAACAACCAGAAATTTTGATGTTTGATTTTATTTCCATATGTATAAGGTTTGATTGATTGTGATTCAAAGCTCTTTTTACATGAATATATGCGACGGACAATAAAAGTATCTATAAGGGCGTTCCACAAAACCAGTGGAAACACTGTTTCGATTATTTATTCTAATTTCAGAAATGTATAGAATGCTGTCATAAACTTATCATTCAACTCTTTTACATTATAAAATGTGGACTTCAGTTCGAGTCCAACAAAAAAGTGGTCTAAATTTCAGTAACCATATCCGCTTTAGTGCAAGCTCACCTGAAAAAATTACCAATGCAACTACACTCATAATGTAAAATATAACTCCAATACTTGCCACCGACCTAATGTTCAATGGTTCACAATCGCTGATCAATGGCGTCTTCGGGTCTAAAGGTGGAAATCTAACAAACTTTCCCGAAATGCTCTCGTAGAAAGCAATTTTGTCGATATTATTGTACCACGGTTTTTCTAATCCAAATGTCCCCCAGTTTGTGACAATAGGCTCGGCAAGTTTTGCAAAGTAATTTTTCATAAACAACACTGGCTGAAATACTCGAAACTGTTCCAATTAGATGTGTGGGCTAACCCAGAATTTGTGAGAATTTTCGAAAGCAAGTTTTACAGCATTATTATGGGTCTTGGATCCCATGAAAGTAAGTTGTCTTTTGTAAGTGCTGGTAAGATTAGTTCTGTTGCAATTAAATGGAGATACTGTCTGGTAGAGAGTAAAATGCAAATTGTTTCTAAGACAAATACTTGAATTAAATTTGTCTATTAATTCTAAACTATACTCTTGCACTTGGTCAGGTTTGTTGAACTTGGTTTTAAATTTACTACGCTCCAAAAGCTCGTGTGCTAAAGCTGACTCTGTTCCATGCGGAAATTCTATTGTTTCCAGTGTAAAAATTAGGGCTAAACAAAAATATGTGCTAAAAACAAGCATTATATTTAAATATATATTTGCTAAAAAGTAGCCAAAATATTTAATTAAATATTTGCTATAAAATTTAACTAATTGAAACAAAGAACGCTTTGAAACTTTAAACCAACACATTTTAGGGATATACACCATAAATTTCAATATTTCCCTTTTAAAAACAAACTTGTTGGCTTCACAGAAGCTGTTCGTGTATACTAAACGAACAATTTACAAGCACCAGAGTTATTTAACGATATACAAGTGCATTTATTGTAGCAATTTGTAATTTTAAGTGATACATATAACATGCGCCCGTCAAACACAAATGTCTTACACGATTTGGAAACCTCCAACTCGGAATTTGTCTAAAAGAAAGCTCGTTTTGACAGTTTAATGTCGCCGCGATGACTCAATGCGTCGCTGACTTGTATAAAATCTGATGTCTATCTCTTGTGTTTTTTGTAGTCCAGCGTAAAACATTAACAAATATGCAAAAAAAAAACAATTGATACAAGCTAACATTAATAGGTAATTAGAGAAAAAGGGGAGTTAGGTTATGTATTTTGGAATTTTACAGGCCAATTTGTCTATTAAAAACAACTTGCCAGTCTGTTTAAATTGCAATTTACTAGAAAATCGGTAAAATATTTAAAATGTTACTAAAAAATGCCAAAATATTTACCAAATATTTTGTATGTAGGAAAACACCAAAACATTTAAAATATTTGCTTATAACTTTGGTTAATCGGACCCTCTTTTGGCCCTCAGTAAGAATACGAAGTTTCAACTCCGTAGCTTTTAGTATGCCAATATTGATTTAAATAGATTTGTTTGCCCTAGTAATAATATTGTCGCCAAGTTCCGAAAGCTTTGTTGGAAATTCTGGGGTTTTGGGGACTCTCAGAGACGATGCCATATCACCACCATATAAACAAGTAAGAGACCAACACAACAGGGACCACAAAAATATGATAATTTTTGCTACTTGGCGTCCTCGAATTGCAATCCAGCGATCAGTTAGAGGTGCAAAGAATACAAACCAAATGCCAGCAAAACTTTCATTAGAACCACGCAAAATGTATCGCGACATATAAAGTAAAATGATGAGCAGTATTGCGAAGCAAATCAACACTTTTTCACCAAAGCAAGACACCAATGAGATTGGTCCACCATGATACAACGACGACTGTGGAATAACTGTTGTCGTTAGGTGGTCCATCTGTTCCCATAGAGACGCCGTGATATGAAATCTTGGCCAGGCTGCTTGCAAGAAAATGTCTGCATTATTTGAATCCAGTCTTATGGCATCTGTTACAACCGCCATATAACCTTAGACTCCCGACTAAGTGTGACATTAAGGGTTTTACTCAGCCAATAGAAAATGTTTTGCTTATTGCATAAAAAAACTGACAAAAACCGGAAGTCGGAATGACAAAAAATCCCCAATTGTAGACCATGATGGTTGGTGTGTGATCTTTTCCAAATCTCGTGTATGGATTTGGAATTTGGATTGGCTACTTTTAGCATAAACTTCATTCCAACTGATATGAAGAGCATGGAACACAAATAAGGCTGAGATCGTACTGACTTTGTGGTGTTGGTCGTCCGATATAGAGTATGTAGTCCATGAAGGATGCGGTGAACTCATACCGGTTGAAGTACCATATCCAGTCGTCATTAAAATTATCTGTATTGTCCCAAAGGATGACGAAGCGAGGGTTGATTTTTGTCTTTCCCATGTGCACGAAATACATCAAAAGAGCGTTCAAAGAGCTAACAGCGTCAATAAAGTAAAGTTGGGCGTAACAACGGGAGTATTTTTGGAATATCCAAAAGGGCTTTGGTCGATATCCTTCTGTAATGTACATGCCAGAGGGACCCCAGTGTTACCTGGTCGGTGAACCATGTGCGGAAGTTGTTTGTATATGCTGAAATCTGTGCGGTTGAATGCCTCTTATAATATTGCAGAATTGTAACCAGATGTAATTCTGATTTTGTGTCATAGTGGGGCGTATAAATAAATATTTATTGCACATCCTTTGAGAGCAGAGCTGAACGGTGTTTGGAGGTTTTTTGAGTAGCCACTGTTGCTGTCCGTACTGGTTAACTCAGCAGTAATAAAGTTAAATAAATATGAAATCACCAGCACAACTAAGGAACCCATCACTTTTCTTTAAAGCTACTTTTCACTGTTGATTGCAAAAAGTATTTTGGATTGTTTCGATGTTTTCAAGTTTCGAATAACAATGGGGTTTTATAAAAAGCAGAAAATGTTACCGGTTGATATTTGGCTTGGAATAGTTGTCGAGCTGCTTTGACGGTTGTTGGTAACAGGATACGACAACGTGAGAGCAGAGATGTACGACCGATAAGAAATGGACACCGCTGTAATTGCATATTTCAACGACGTAAGTTCCATTTTATGGCGCCACATTTGTACACGCAATCTATACTAGCGCTAATGACATTGTTTGCAATTAATGTTTCAATAGTCGATTAATTATGTGGACAATAATCTAGTTTATGTAGATCCATGGAATAGATAATCAGTTTTTTTTGTTCCTCTTTTACAAGTTTTGACATACCTACGATACGATCATGTAAAATTTTAGATAAGTGTGATTGAAGTTGGAGTTATTATTTTAAAAATACAGCTTTACGTGCTCATTAAAAAATTTGTCTTTTGTACGTTTTATAATTTTATTTGGTGATACAATTATAAATTAGAAGTAGAATTGGTGTGCTCGACCAGTTGGTAGAATCGCAATGGAATTACTCCCGGCTACTCGTGCTGTTCCTACTAACGACTCCACCGACATGAAAAGGATAAGACGACCAGAACGACCAGAAATTTGATTGTTTGATTTTTATAATGATGGTTTTATATAAGCTCTTATTACATGAATATATGCATTGTGCAGCAAAAGTTTCTCTCTGGGCTTTTCAATTTCAATTTAAATAACCATATTCGGTTTAGTGCAAGCTCACCTGCAAAAATTAGCAATGCAGCCACACTCATGAAGTAAAATATAACGCCAATACTTGCCACCGACCTAATGTTCAATGGTTCACAATCGTTGATCAATGGCGTCTTCCGGTCTAAAGGTGGAAATCTAACAAATTTTCCTGAAATGCTCTCATAGAAAGCAATTTTGTCGATAGTATTGTACCATGGTTTTTCTAATCCAAATGTCCCCCAGTTTGTGACAATAGGCTCGGCCAGTTTAGCAAAGTAATTCCCCATAAACAACATTGGTTCAAATACTCGAAACTGTTCCAAATAGGTGTGTGGACTCACCCAGAATTGGCGCGAGTTCTCAAAAGCAAGTTTTACAGCATTATTGTGGGTCTTGGTTCCCATAAAAGTTACTGGCCGTTTGTATGTTATGGTTAGAGTAGTTCTGTTGCAAATAAAGGGAGACCCTGCCTGGTACAGAGTAAAATACAAATTATTTCTAAGACATATACTAGAATTAAGTTTGTCTATTAATTCCAAACTATGCTCTTGCTCTTGGTAAGGTTTGTTGAACTTGGTTTTAAATTTACTACGCTCCAAAAGCTCGTGTGCTAAAGCTGACTCTGTTCCATGCGGATATTCTATTGTTTCCAGTGTAATAAGGTTTTCTCCCAGTTCCGATAGCTGTGTTGGAAATCCTGGGGCTTTTGGGACCCTCACAGAGGATGCCATTTCGCCCCCGTATAAGCAAGTAAGGTACCAACATAAAAGGGACCACAAGAATAAAATAGTATTTGTTACTGGGCGTCCTCGAATTTCAACCCAGTGGTCTGTTAGAGGTGAATACAATACGAAACAAACGCCAGCAAAAGTTTGCTTTGTACCACGCAAAATATACCGGAACAAATAGAGTAAAATGAGAAAGAGTAATGCCAAGCAAATCAGAACCTTTTTCCAAAACAAGAAACCAATGAGATTGGTCCACCATGATACAGCGAAGATAAAGGAACCACTGTTGTCATGACATGATCCCTCTGTTCCCACAGAGACGCCGTAATATGAAATCTGGGCCAGGCTGCTTGCAAGAAAATGTCTGCATTTGTGGAGTCCAGTCTTACGGCATCAGTTACAATCGCCATATACTTAAAGATAACCTTAGATTCCCGCTTAAGTGTCACATTAAGGGTTTTGCTCAGCCAAAGGAAAATATTTTGCTTATTGCACAGCGAAAACGAGGAAAACCGGAAGTCGGAATTACAAAAAATCCCCAATTGTATGTCGTGATGGTTGGTGTGTGAACTTTTCCAAATGGCATGTATAGATTTGGTAGTCGGATTTCCCACTTTTAACATAAATTTCACTCCGATTTTGCGTAGCTCATCGGAGCAGCATGGAATACAAATAAGGCTGAGATCATACTGAGTTTTTGTTGTTGGTCGTCCAATATAGAGTCTGTAGTCCATGAAGGATGCGGTGAACTCGTATCGGTTGAAGTAGTAAATCCAATCCAGAGTTTGAAAGTTGTCGGTATTGTCCCAAAGTATCACGTAGTGGGGGTTGATTTTCATCTTTCCCATGTGCACGAAATACATCGAAAGAGAGTTCAAAGCACTAATATCGTCAATGAAGTAAAGCTGTGCATAGCAAAGTGAATGTTTCTGGAACATCCAAAAGGGTTGACGTCGATGTCCATCTGTGCTGTACTTGCCAGACGGACCGGCTGGTATTTGGCCGGTAATCCATGTGCGGAAGTCGCTGGTATATACTGAAATTTTCGCGGTTGGATGCTTTTCAATGAACCGCAGAATTGTGACCAGATGGAGTTCCGATTTTGCGTCATAGTGTGGTGTATATACATTTATTGTGCATCCGCTGAGAGCTGAGTGGAAAAGTGCTTGGACGCTTTGTGAATAGTCACTGTTGTCCGTACTGGTTACATCAGCATTTATAAAGTTCAACAAAAAGAGAATAATACAAGCAACTAATACGCACATCACTTATTCTTAAAACTAATTTTCCCTGTTGTTTTCAGAAAGTCTTTGGTGTTGTTGCTAGGGTTTTAAATGTTCAATAGCAATAGAATTTTACAAAGCGCAGCAAATGATACCATATTGACATTTGGCTTGTTATAAGTTATGGCTGTTGAACTGTTATGACGCATCTTGGCAAAAGGGGATGAAAATGAATCGACATTTACAACCAGAGATCAGTGAACGATAACAAATGAACACCACCGTAATTACGTAGTTCAGTGGCTATAAAGAAGATAAATACTTCGTTTGTTTGAATTGCGCAGAAAAACTAATTACGAAGTATTCTCAGTAAGTATTGCTGAGAGACAAAACAAAAGTATAATTTTGTAGTGCCACTCGTGAACACGCAGTCAAACAAGCGCTAATCACATACCTTGTAATTATAGTTTCAGCCGTGGATTAAGTATATGAGCACGAAGAATAGAATAGTTTATGTAGATTAATAGAATAGATAAACTGTTTTTTGTTTGCTTCCTTCTCTACATGTTTTTCATATACAGTATTTACTTCATACAAAGGGCAATGTTTACAAGGTGTCCATACGTGGCTAAAGTTTAAGAGTTAGTTTATAAGTTATTATGTAAGTAGGATTGAAATTTGAGCAGGAAACGTTAGAATAGCAAACACTGCTTCACCTATTGTACGTCATTAAAACTATGATAAAACTGTTATAAAAGCCTCCGCAGTAAAAGATTTTCGCATACAATTACATTAAAAGCTTTGTTCTGTTGCATAGAGCGACCCATGAGAATATTCTAAAATGTTTCTACAAAAAAAACTTATGACATGACTACTACCGTGAAGGTTCTGAACGATGAGATGTAAGGTGCGAGGCGTACAGCGGGTGGATGTGACGAAAATCTATGAATTCTGTAATTGTTAGTTAAACCAAACGCATGGATTTTTCAATAAGTTACGAGTGGTAATAATGCCCGAGGTGGAACAACTTTGGCTCAATGGTGGAAGTGACTTTATTTAGCTAGAAAATACAAGCGTGTATCCTCTAGCCCATAAGGTACTTGAACATGAGTAAGAAAACTGGAACATGAACAAAAGAACCTATCAGACAAAAGACATATTGAGTACCTGAAAAGTTCTATTGGACTTGACGAGATCATGAACCAAAACCACCAAAAAGGCGCATGACCAGCTTATCATATTATTTACATAAAAGACTACAAAAATGCGACTCTTCTCTACTACATTTTCATCCTAGTTTTACAACGTTACAAACAACCGTATGAATGTACATGTTTGTTATTGTATGACACATTAATCCAAAGAAATCAGTTTTACTATATAACGCGACTGATATCATGGGACTGATGCAGCTTTAGTCTTGTTTATTTCAAATCAGGTAGACTGAATTGGTTCTAAGCCGCCATTTCTCTGCACTCGTATGTAAAAAAAACTCCCGAAATCCTTTGTGCCTCCTCCAATTTTTGTCGTTGCTAAACACTTCGTTTTGAAATAAACAAACTAAAAATCGGCATCAAAAAACGTTACGTTTGTACTTAAGTTTCTACCTAAAGTAATATCTTTGCATTAATGTATGTAATCTTAACATGTGACATAGAGCGGACCAAGAGAATATTCTAAAATGTTTCCATATGAAGACTTATGACATGTCTACAACCGTATGTAATTTTGCAATTCGCAATGCGTTAAAAATATTATAATTAAACAAACTACATTTCTTTCATTGTATGACACATTAATCAATATTTGTTACACACATAATACTCTTATTGTGTAACTAGCTCGGAGGAGATTATGATGCAACAACAATTACAGTGTAATACCCTTGTATTTCTAGTAAGTATTTCTATTTGATTTTTCGTATTTTGTATCACTATATGAAGCTTTCACCCACATAAAGACTCAAGTAAATAAGAACGCCCACATGAGCCTCGGCTCCACTGTTCATTATATTATGATGCACGTGTATGCATATGGCATCATCCCAACCGTTTCCAGCCTGATTAGCGCGAGCATTATTCTGAGTTTACTAAAACACCAAGAAACAAAGCACGGGAATCAGTCTGTCTTACATACACACGAATCTCACACATTTAATCTTACTGCATACGCAAACCAGAGTGACACAATATTTTTGCAGCCTAAATTTCCCGGGACCGACGTCTTTACTAAAATAATTTCCCAAGGAAATTAACAAAACTTCCCGAGTTATGTATTGGGAGAAATATCCGCAAGTTGTGATATATTCGTCGTTGTCATCATCTTTATTGAAATTTCATGCAAACTGTGACAATGAAGTGCCAAACTACATTTTGATGTATACAGTTGTACAGCATCGACGTGTATTGCTCAAATCGACGTGTAAATAATGCAAATTGATGCGCAATTCAAATGACGCAAAAAGGCTTGTAAATAACGAAATTCAACGTGCAATAAACGCAAACCCATGTGTGATTAAGCAAACTTGCGTGTGGGTAACGCAAATCGCCATGTGAGTAACGCAAACTAGTGTGTGAATAACACATACTGGCGTGTTAATAAGCAAATCGATGTCTGAATAAAGCAAATTGGCTTGTGAATATAGCAAATCGATGTGTGCATAACGCAAACTGGCGTGCGAATAACGAAAACTGGAGTGTAAGCTCCGCGAATCGATGTGTGAATAAATCAAACTGGCGAGTGAATAACGCAAACTGGCATGTGCATAACGCAAACTGGCATGTGCATAACGCAAACTGGCGTGTGCATAACGCAAACCGGCGCCGGAATGATGCAAATCTGTATGTCAATAAATCAAACTGGCGTGTGAATAACGCAACCTGGCGTCGAAATAATTCAAGTCGATACGTTAATGAATCAAACTGGCGTTGGAAAATTCCAAACTGGCGTATAAATAACACAAAGTGGCGTGTGAATAACTAACACCGGCGTCGGAATTATTCAAATTGGTATGTCAATAAGTCGAACTGGCGTGTGAATAAATCAAACTGGCGTGTGAATAAATCAAACTGGCTTAAATGGCTAATTAACAATCGTAATAGTTATTCGAATGCTCTGAACTTTAAAAGTCCCTATCGTATTGGCCTATGGAACAATTTTACAAAATTTCATCGAAGTCGGTCGAGTAGTTTTGGAGAAACACAGCGTGACTGACAGACGGACGGACCGACAGATTTGCATCCGCATAAAGTTTCTACCGACACATAATAATACAAGCTGGCGTGTAAAAAACTAACACTGGCGTCGGAATTATGCAAATTGGTACGTCATTAAATCAAACTGGTGTGTGAATAAAACAAACTGGTGTATGAATAAATCAAAATGGCGTGTGAATAATACAAACTGACATCGGGATTATACAAATGGGTATATCAATAAATCAAACAGGCGTGTGAATAATTCATACTGGTGAGTGAATAATGCGTCTGGCGTCGGAATTATTCAAATTGACGTGTTATTAAATCAGCCTGGCGTTTGAATAATGAAAACTGGCGTCGGACTTATTCAAATTGGTCTCTGAATAAACCAAACCTGCGTGTGAACAACGCAAACTGGCGTGTGAATAACGCAAATTGGGGTGTGAATATAGCAAATCACTGTGTTAATAGCGGAAAATGGCTTGTGAATAAAACAAACTGGCGTGTGAATAACTCAAACCTACTAATGAATAACGCAAATCGACATTAAAAAATAAAATCGAAGCATAAATAACGCAAATTGACATGAAAAACGTAAATGGACGTATGAATTACGAAAATCGACCAGTCAATACCACAAATTGACGAGTGAGTAACGTAAATTAGGTGCAAATTACGCAAGTTGTCGCGTGAGTAACGCCAATCCACGTATGAGTAACGCCCAATTGATGCGTAAATAACGCAAATTGGCGTGTGAATTTCTCAAATCGCCGTGTAAATACATCGCAACAAGGTAATAAGGAACTTAGCTCAGCGAATAAAAAGGAAAATCTGATAAGAAACCGGAATTTTTTTCCAATCTCGAAAATTTCATTATTCAAAGTTCATTATTTTAGGGGCAAATGTACATGAAAAGAATGAAACAAAACTCTATCTATTTTCCCGGGAAGTTTATAGAATACATTATGTTATCTTTTATTATGTATAGAATGCAATTCGAGGGAAGATTAAGAAACTAATTAACAAAATATTTTGAGATTTTCCCGAGAAGTTAGTATATAACACTGTTATACATAATTCTTTACTGATTGGCATTCTAGGGAAATTTTAAATCCCCACAAATTTTGCAGGGAAGTTTATAGAATACACTAGATATCTATAATTATCCATAATTATGTAGAGAACGATGTTCTCGGGAAATTTTACAACTCGATAAATTTTCAAGGGATGTAATAAATAACACTGACACTCTATTAAGTTAATCAGTGTATAGAATGCAATTCGAGGGAAATTTAAAAAACTAATTAACAAAATATTTTGCAATTTTCCCGAGAAGTTATATATGGTTCTTTACCGAATTAAACTCTCGGGAAATCTTAAAACCCCACAAATTTTGCAGGGAAGTTTATGGAAAACACTATGTTATCTGTTATGTAGAAAATGATGTTGTCGGGAAATTTTAGAACTCGATAAATTTTCCCGGTGTTTAATAAATAACACCGACACTCTGTTATGTTAGGCATCATAATGTAGAGAATGTAATTCTCGGGAAATTTAATAAACTAATTACCAGAATAATTTGAAATTTTCCCGAGAAGTTAGTATATAACACAATGTTATATATGTTAATTGAATGAAATTTTAAAATCCACAAATTGTCCAGGGAAGTTTACAGAATACACTATGACATCTATTATTATGTTGCGAATGATGTTCTCGGGTTTCACCTTTTTTAAAAAGCTCGCCGAGCACCGAGCTTGGGGTATCAGGCTCGGCCTAGTTAAAAGTTATAATTTAATGATAAAAAGCCAGTTTTTCACAACGGAAATGATATTTACGCCAAAAATATTAGTGAAAGCCACATTAAGTCTATGTTTTAGCTTAGTAAAGGGCTTTGTATTTATTGCTTTTAATAATTGCACGCGGACTGCATCAATATTGGGTACAGAATGTGCATACTTACGTCGTTTTATTATTTATTTTTATTAAATAAATTAGGCCGAGTACTCGGCGAGCCGGCTCGGCCGAGCCTGAGAAATTTTTAATTGCTCGGTACTCGGTGCTCGGCCCATTTTTTTCGGCTCGGTACATCCCTAATACAAAACATTGAAACTGTTATGTTATGCATCATAATGCAGAGAATGAAGTTCTCGGGAAATTCTAAAAAACTAGTTAAGAAAATAATTTGAAATTTACCCGGGAAGTGTGTATATAACACAATGTTATATATAATTGTTTACTCAATGAAACTCTCGGGAAATTTTACAACTCCTAAAAAACAAATACATCATACAAAAAAAAACTTCGGGAAATTTCCCGGGACCCTTGGTCCCATGGTCCCAAGATTGTGTCACTCTGACGCAAACCTCCTACATCACTACTATTATATGTCGCGTTTTATGAACCACTTACTGAATTATAATTGTCTAACCTTTGACGTCAATTTAATTAACCGTATCCACGCGGGCACAAAACCACTTTGATGAGGAAATATAGAATCGACCCTGCTGAAATTTCTGGATTCGGCAGGCCTGCCAGGAGGATCCAGTACCAGGGAAGGACAATGGCCACCTGAAGGAAGGACGGATTTTTTGGTCATTTTTAGGTAGTGTTCAAATGTAAGTCTATTCTTTTTCCGTGGTATATAAGGTACGGGTACGTTTAGAATGCAGATTTTGATGCAACCAAAACACTTGTTTATACAAATATTTCGCATTTTCATTCAAAATTCCCGATTTTGAAATGGTTTGAAAATTCTCAGGCAATGGGAAGCTACGACTGTCTATATTATTTTAAGAAAACTGACTAATTTCTTCTTAGTTACTATGAAAACTCAGGATGACTAAGCTATAATCAATTGAATCTTAAAAAGTTTAGACATACCCTAGTTTTCTAAATCGGAAATAAACCAAATCAACTGTTTTTGCTCTCGCCGTAGGCTATTTCGCTATATAGTTCATTATTATAGGCTCTGTGAATTTAAAGGGTAGGTTTCGGTTTAAGGATGCACGATGCAGTCCTAATCCCTGCAATCGCGTCATTACTTAACTGCACTGCAAAATGACTGAGCATGTACAAGGTTGTTCTAATAACTGTGCTTGTTAGATTCTAGCAAACGTTGCAAATATGCTTGATACTATTATGTTTGAAGTTACACTACGATGTTAAACATTTCATCAATGACCTGACGCCAATACGACTTTTTCAAATAAGTACAAGCAAGTAAGTAAAATGTAGTTTCACAAAACAAACAGGCTTTATAAAAGATTGAGATTTTTTGGCTAGAGGCTCTTTTTGAGGAAGTTAATTTATCGGTTTATAGGGGATTGAATAGCCGATGATGGCCAATTCAATGCATGTTGTAATCATTTCTTCTCATAGACTTGTGATTTTTATTAGTTTTGCTATATAGTGTATGAAAATAAGGACAATAAGGACACTTCCGCCTCTAGGAAGGACGTCCTTATTTTTGCTCCATTTTTGGCCAAAAGGAAGGACTGTCCTCCCTAAAGAAGGACGGATGGCAGCCCTGGGATTCGGTCTCGTCTTGGCTGATGAGGGTACGTGTGTTATAATTGGTTCTATAATAAAGCTGCAAATATAGTTTCAACTGATATTTTTCATATCTAAATGGCAAGATGCGTTCATTGTGACCTTATCAATAAAATTGTAAACGCTGGTAATCCGGATTTACAAAATATTCATGCTCAATTTTTAGAAAAATGGTAAAAAATTAGGAAATTTAAGATTTTTAAGATTTAAGAAAAGATTTAATGCTTTTGGTTTATAGGCGAGTACAAGCACAGTTAGTTTGCCTGGTTCCATAAATACTGTCAAAGCTCTGGTCTGACTGCAGCTCAAGATGAAATGTGGGAGGTAGACTGCCCTGGACATTCTGTAAACCTCCTAGATATTTTCGCACAATTCGAATGCTGAGATTCCATTTAATTGTAACAGTCTGAATAAAAGGAAATGACTTGACCGATTCACGAAATCGTTTGTTAAGAAATGCATAAAGAAACGGGTTGATGCAGCTATTAGCAGATCCCATCAGTTGAGAAATTGGTAAGACTATTTCAAAAAGCTTCACTTCCCATTTAGAACTGGGATAACCGAATAATTTGATTCGTGTTATTAAAATATAAAACAGAAACCACGAAACGAAAAATGCAACCGCCAAACTGCCCAGCGTTTTGAGCAAATTTTTCCTGTTGATTTGTTGTGATTGGTTGATGACGTTGGCCGAAGTTTCGTTATTTTGGCACGAAATATGTTTCCAAATCATCCAGTTTAAGAAGCAAATTAATATCAAAGGGATTGTGAAGCAACCGAAAAGATGAGTAATTACAAAGTATATTTTGTTGTGAAAAGGGTCGCTCCAGGTTTCAGTACAAAGTGGAAAACTACCCAAATGGGGCGAAGTGAAGGTACTCGTGTTGAAGACGATCGACCATGGATATGTTGCAATTGTTGCAGTCAGCCAAATGACCATAATTGAGATGACACATTTAGGTTTAGTTATGATGAAAGATGAACTTATGGGACGATAAAGAGCCCAGCAGCGATCCCCAGACACAGCTAGAAGCGAGTAAACCGATGAAAATACAGAGACGCCTTGTACATATGGAACCAGTTTGCACAAAAGGCTTCCAAGAATCCATGCTGCAAGGTAAATCAAGGGTATTAGGAAAATGCCTAAAAGTGCACTTTAGGTGCCTTTCGAAATGAATTACTTACGTCGGAACACGTTCGCTAATAGAGTTGCAGGAACACACAATGCAATCACAAAGAAATCTGCCACAGCTAGATTTAGAATGTAGAGGTTCGTCACTGTTTTCATTCGCCGTTTACACAATACAACCGCAATCACGAGAGAGTTCCCTGTCAATCCACAGATAAAAATGATGACGTATGCAGCACTCAATAAAATCGTCCAGGAAAAACTATGTCGGTAACAAGCAGAGTTACTAATGAACTGCTGAATAATGGCGAGGTTCAGATCAAGTGGAAAATTACAGTGCGGAGTGTTTTCAGGGGTAACTGATAAATTGGTTGTGTTTAATTGCTCTGATGCAAAATCTTCCATTTCTGATGGAGAGAATACCAGATATGGGTAATGTGAGAAATTCAAGTTAGACGTCAGTGCATGAAAGCTGGATGCAAACTGAAGACTCCACTTCATTCTGCTGTGAAAGTTGTGGAGAAAGTATACATATACCCGAACACGAGACGAGAGCGATTTGTTTGAGGGGCATGCTCCAGAAGCGTGCCACACCAAAATGGAATCTTCTTTCATGAAACAATCGTATAGGGTATGTATGCTCAGTTAGTTGGCTCGTTTGTTTTCACTTATACAATGTGGGCCTGAATCTGATTGAGATTTACAACGATTCATTTGATAATTGATGATACTGATTTACTTTATATTTATAATGATGAATGACTCTGATTTAGAGTGAAATCGGTAAAAATGCAGCTATATGTAACTTTTTGGAACAATAACGTTGGCATATAATGGGTAGGAGAGAAAATCAGTTTTTCAGGATCAGGATCACTCAAAATGGTACTCTGAGACATGCAGTGAGGATTTGGCGAAAAATAGAGAAAACTAATGTATGATGTGACTTTTGTTTTGTATGACTAATTATAGGTGTTGAAAGTTCACTGGGGAACCCTTTCAATACCGAAAATTGATAAACTTTTATTTACCGTTCGCTTTTATGGCATCGAATCTTTCACGGAAATTGATTCAATTGATGTCAAGCGTCATAGTTACCATTGTTCAATATTTTAATAAAGAGAAAGCTTGGATTCGTTTGGTGGCCTATTGTACAATAGATCAAGGCCGCAATGTCAAAGGTGTTTACGTGGGAAGCTGTGCATGTGTAAATTATACCCACCCCCGCGTTATGTTTACGAATCGACAATTTTGATTATGAGCCGCTTCGCAATAGATACTAAATTATTGATACTACAGATGCAGGTTGGCGTAATCAACCAATCTTGTCGATATTAGCGCAATTGCATAAAACAAAGAAAATCTAGAATGTTTGGTTTGTTTTGATTCTATATACGGTATCGTTAGCATTAAAAGTATTTTATGCATAATAGACAATTTTATAACATTTCAGCATTCATTTGGTATTAACCAAGTGGTTATGTGCAGCTCTATGACCAAGCTTGAAGCGATATCACGACATTTTTTTAATTTGCTGATTTTTTTTTCCTCAATATCGCCTTTGAACCCTGTTTCATATTCCGAAAGCGAAAAAAATTAATCTGACATAGTTCCCGAGAAAAAAATTATTTATGAAAATTTTTAAAATACCTGGGGGCCCCGACTTTTGGGGTTAAATTACATCAAAACCGGATAAAAAATACATCATCTTGTAGCACAGAAAAAACTCTAGGGGGTCTTTTTTCAAAATTTAAAAAAAGTTAAACCTCGAATTTTAAAAAATTAAAAACAAAAACATGTACAAATTACCCAGAAAATACAAAAATAATGAAATCAAATTATTCCAAATAATATGTTTTTAAAATCTGTTATATGAAAACTAAAAATAAAATTGGTCAAATTTTGGGGGTAAATTGAACATGTTTTGGTTTTTAATTATTTAAAATTCGAGGTTTAACTTTTTTTAAATTTTGAAAAAAGACCCCCTAGAGTTTTTTCCGGGCTACAAGATGATGCATTTTTTATCCGGTTTTGATGTAATTTAACCCCAAAAGTCGGGGCCCCCAGATATTTCCAAAATTTTCATAAATAATTTTTTAGATATTTTAAAAATTTTCATAAATAATTTTTTTCTCGGAAACTATGTCAGATTAATTTTTTTCGCTTTCGGAATATGAAACAGGGTTCAAAGGCGGTATAGAGGGAAAAAAATCAGCAAATTTAAAAAATGTCGTGATATCGCTTCAAGCTTGGTCATAGAGCTGCACTTATGAAAACTACAAAAACAGAAATGAATTTTTATACACTATGCTTGTTCCTGGAACAAATTTTGAGTGGTAAAAATTATTAAGCTTTCATACATCTTAAAATCTGCCTCCTGATTTGTACCCATCCACTACCCATTGAAATTCGTTGCTAGTGTGTTTATCATAATAACTGTTGTGGATGGGAAAATGTTTATATGCATATAGCTTGCACATTTTGAGCACGTGTAAGAAGAAAAAAAACTTAAAATTAAAAATAAAATTCAACAGTGTACTGAGTGTACTCCTTCTGTAATCATTATCATTAATTTACATATGGCGCCAGATTTTCATGCAAAACAGTTTGCTTTGTATTACGGTTTTGCACAGTTAATGGAATAATGGTGTTTTTCTGTAAGATAACCACGTTCGTATCTTGTTAAAACGTACAATACCCAATACTTGGGATACTTTGGAAGCATGGGTAACAAATGCATGTCTTCATGCAAATTGCTGGTTGGAAAATTGATACAACAAGGGAAGTAATTGATTGATTAAAATTGAGCAAGAAAATGCCATTATCATTGGAGAAAAGGGAATCCAGTTTGACACAGGAAGGAATGCACCAGATATACAGAACATACAGAAATGCCTAAGTCAAGGTGTACATTTGTTTTTTAATTTGAGTAGAAGGTATAGGCTCACTCACTGTTCATGTAGTGCAAACTACCATTTCGTTAGCCTGGTAACGGTTGTATATAGATTTGACACAGTGCACTGCTGTACGTGTTGCTGATGCTACAGACTTGAAAAGATTTTAAAGGATTTACTAGCGTGACATGAAACATGAAAGTCAGATTCCGCCGTTTTAGACGCGCGTCGTCTGCCATTGGATGTTTTGCCAAAATATACCAACATCATCCTGAATACATAAGGATATGAAGGTTGAAAAAAATAAAATATGGAACCTTGCATTGCAACCCTACCCTTGAAGAAAGAGTATTAGTTGGCCCCATGTAGCTTACGTACGCATACCAGATTTAGTAAAGTCACGTGGATGCTTTTTCCGATGACACCAGAATGCGAGCTCCTTGGTTAAAGTGAATTTAAGTTTTAAATGGAATGTTTTAATCCTGGACATATCACACGTGCTCATAAGAACTTCGTCACATACGTTCTTCGAAGCAAGCCATTCATTGGGTAACGTGCGTAGTAAAAACGTGAATGTCATGAGCCAATTGATGCTGGCTTTCAGTTTATGGAAGGTTTTCGTTGTTTTGCGCCGAATTTGATGGCAAGTCTACATGTGACACATGTCGTGTTAACCATTTTACAATAAGACGAACAAGCACTTTCATGAAATCCAAAGATGGATTTAAGATCATTCTTATGTTTCCGTGAAAAGAATGAAAAATGAAGTCCCAGTGACCTTTGCTTTATTAAAATAAAAGCTGTTAAGAACAGCTCTACAGACGTAGTTGAACGTTAGCACTGAATGCGACAGTAATACTCGGATAGAAATGCAAAAGAAAGAAATGAAAAGTAATTTATAAGCTTTTATGTAAAAATACATGTACCTCCGAAAGTCAGGACTGTACAAGCGCCTTCAGGATTTACATTATTAGCTCATACATATGCCATTGAACGGCCTTACCCGAGCCCGAATGATATATCACATGCCCGGCCGGATACATTTTTCCAAGAGGATATGAAATAAGGGAGGAAGATCCCAGTAATGTGTCTGGTAGAACCGTGCGCTGGTCATTTAAATGAACTGGCGTTTCTACATACTGACGAAATTAGTTCAGAATGATTTCATAACTGGTGCATTTAACATCAAATGAGGAGCCTTAGAAAAATTCCTTGACAGACGGGCAGATGGAGAGACGGACAGATGGACAGAAGGAAAATTGCGGAAAATTTCCTTCTTGCCAACCATATTATAGGTTAGGTTTGTTAAATGTCGGTAGACACTTAATGCCAATGCAATGCTTTCTCGTTTGTCAATCCGTCTCTGACGCTCTGTTTTGAAGAAACTACTTGACCGATTTCGATGAAAGTTTATACGATTGTTCCATAGGTTAATGCAATTGGGGCGTATAAATTTCAGAGCAATCGGTTAACGATAGGATAGGCAATTGCCCAATTAATATGAACTATAATGCATTTAAATGGCCAAAAATTGTCATACACTATTTCGATCGAGTCGATTTCTATTTCAATGCTACCGTCTACCGACACTTTTCTAGATTCGATTTGCGGTTTTTCACCATTTCCGCTCACTTTCCACGCACAATTTAAAAAACTCATAATAAGAAGATGACAATTTCAAAATTAAGCATTTTACACATCAAACCACCTATTTAACATTTAGGGAAATATTGGTCATTCATGGTACTATATTTGGTTTTCAATATGCTTATTAAAAACATCTGTAAAACTTTCAAGCGAAATATTTATTACAAGGAGTATTTGACTGTTACAACTTAATGGAAAAAAAACTCTCCATAGTGAAGTTCTCATACATTTATATGAAAAGTTATGTTTGTTATAAGTAGGGCAAACAAAAATATGTGCTAAAAACAAGCATTATATTTAAATATATATTTGCTAAAAAGTAACCAAAATATTTAATTAAATATTTGGTATAAAAATTAACAAATTGAAAGAATGAAGCGGTTTTAGGCTAACACCACCAAATTTCATTGATACACACCAGACTTTCCAATATTTGTCTCTGGAAAATATTAGTAGGCTTGGCAAAACAGGTTTCTATGTCCTTCTCTAACTTTGTTTGCAGCGGGTTACATTTTGAACTGGGTCCATATAACATTTTCGATTTAAGTATTTCATACTTTCTGAAAATCTAAAACAGTTTTCTGTAAAAGGTATGGTTTTGCTGTGTAATGTCGCCCTATAGACTCGATACGTGATTGACTTTAAGAAACTCTTACCGGCCTGCCTGAGACAATTTCTAGTTTTAACCATAATCCGTATGTAGTTATGGTTTCTTCATGCGTTTTGTCTTAGAATTTTGTGCTTTTTCAAACTTACTAATAACGAATTGTAAGTAAAGTTGATGCAAACTAAAAAAAAACCAGTTAAATTAAAATTTTTGTACGAAAAGTTAAAAATATTTAAAAAGCTGCAAAAAATTGCCAAAATATTTACTAAATATTTATTATGTAGTAAAACCCCGAAATATTTAAAATATTTACTTATAACTTTGGTCAATCGGTCCCTTTTTTCGGTCCCTAATACGCATGCGAAGTTTCAAGTCCGTTGCCTTTACTATGCAAATATTGATTTAAATTATTTTGTTTGCCCTAGTTATAAGCTTTAATATGACACAATGGCCCGGGCCAATATAATATTTCGAGGGACTCCATTTAAAGACACGTGTCGCTACTGCTAAAGCTACAAATCTATCATATCGCCACTAGAATTCCTGATGTTACAAATACAAATGAGTACCCCCATTGCTAAATAACAAATTAAACAAATGGATCTACAAACCACAAGTTTCTCATTGTTTGACACGTTACTCAATAGTTTTCACGGAATAAATACTCATATTGGGCTACAAACATAGAGGGGTTAGCGATCGAACCAAAATCACAGTTTCGGTAAAAATTATTAGCTTAATTGTTACATAGGTATGTATGTGTTTTGTATAGTTGCATAAGTATAGATAAGTTTTTAGCCAATAGTACGAAGTAGACGCAGTTGTTGATTCCAAACCGCCGTTTGATCTAAACTCCGAACTTTTTACTGTAGAAACTGATACAAATTATTTACAAAACTATGCTTGTGAACAATAGCTTAATGGTCCTTCGTTGATTACCAAACGTAATTTGCTTCCATTCCAGAATCCACCACACAAAAGAGATAGAATATTTCTATTTAATCTCAACCCTTCACACGTTCTTTCCTTGCCAATGAGACCAAAATCGGCATGGCTAGATTTGTATGGTTTTAATTTAGTCTTTCAGATACAAAGCATAATTAGTTTCTTGTTTCCCTCTGTAATCTGATGATAAGCTTAGGTTGAAGTAGTTTATAGTCCGCTGCAAGCACAGTTAGTAAGCCCAATTCCAGGGACACTGTCAAAACTTTCTTCTAACTGAAGCTCCATTTGAAATATAGGAAGTGGACTTACCTGAAAATTCGTGGAGCTTCCGAGATATTTACGCATAACTTGAATGCAAATACCCCATTTGATTATTAGAGTCTGAATACAAAAAAATGACACGACCGATTCCCGAAATCTTTTGTTCAGAAATGCATAAAGAAACGGGTTGATGCAGCTATTAGCTGATCCCATCAGTTGAGAAATTGGTATGACTATGTCATACAGCTTCACTTCCCATTTAGAACTGGGATAACCAAACAGTTTGATTCTTGTAATGAAAATATAGAACAGAAACCATGACGCAAAAAATGCAACAGCTAAACTGGCCAGCATTGTAAGCATATTTTTCTTGTTAATTTGTTGGGATTGGTTTATGACTTTACCGGAAGGTTCGCTGTTATGACATACAATATGCTATGCTTCCAAATCATCAAGTTCAAGAAACAAATTAATATCAAAGGGATTGTGAAGCAACCGAAAAGATGAGTAATCACAAAGTGTACTTTATTGTGAAATGGGTCGCTCCAGTTTTCAGTACAAAGTGGGAAACTACCCAGATGTGGTGAAGTGAAAGTACCCGTGTTGAAAACGATCCACCATGGATACGTCACAATTAATGCAGTCAGCCAAATGACCATAATTGAGATGACACATTTGCGTTTAGTTATGATGAAAGATGAGCTTAAGGGACGATAAAGAGCCCAGCAGCGATCCCCAGACACAGCAAGAAGCGAGTAGAAGCGAGTAGTAGTACGCCTTGTACGTACGGAACCAGTTTGCACAAAAAGCTTCCGAGAATCCATGCTGGAAAAGAAATCACAGGGATCAAGAAATATTTGCGAGTGCACTTAAGTTTCTGTCAGAATTAATTACTTACGTCGGAACACGTTCGCTAATAGGGTTGCAGGAACACACAATACAATCATGAACAGATCTGCCACAGCTAAGTTTAGAATGTAGAGGTTCGTCACTGTTTTCATTCGCCTTTTACACAATACAACCGCAATCACTAAAGAGTTCCCGATCAATCCAAAGATAAATATGATTGCGTAAGCCACACTTAATAAAATCGTCCAGGAAAAACTATGACGGTAGCAAGCGGGGTTACTAATGAGATGTGAAATATTGGTAAGGGTGAGGTGAAGTGTGATATTACAGTGGGAAGTGTTTTCGGTGGAAACTGTTACATTGGTTGTGTTGAAGTCCTGTGACGCAAAAGCCTCGTCCCCTTCCATTTCCAGTGGAAAGCACTACAGATAGATTAAATCACGAGAGATTAAAGGTACACGTCAGGAATGCATCAAAGCTGGATGCGAACTGAAAGCTTTACTTCATCTTGCTGTGAAAGTTGTGGAGAAAGTTGTTACATGCAAAGGCATTGAGAGAGAAGTTTCACAGTGGCAGAAGAGTGTCAAACTTAAGTTAAAGTACTACACTGAAATGGCAAGTAAATACCTTGGGGCAGTTCAATAAACTGGAGCTGAGAGAAAGCAAATGCAAACACAATCTTTCATCTAATTTCTTCTAATTTCATCTAATCTTTATTCATTGCAACCTTATAGAGAAGGCAACAGTTGGTTGGATCGTTTTGTTTATTTGTAATATTATTAGGGTCTGAAGGGATCATTGCAAACTCTTTTTCTATATGAAGAGCCAAGGATTCATTAACCCCTTACGGCGTCTTACATAAGGAACTAAAGCAAAGACACAAATTTTTCACAAATATTTAGATTTCTTTAAGATCAAAGGTTTTCGAAACCGAAACTTATTTTCAGCCTTACGGCTGAACCGTTTTCATAACGTTTATCAACTGTTACATATCCTACCAATAGTACCAATGAAATGAAACATGGTTTAACCAGAGGGTCTTGGAGAAAGTCACTAAATAAGAACTACGTAGCTTTCATTGTTATCGAAATGAAAAAGGTAAAAAACAAACCTCATTTTGTCGCTTCACTATAAGGAAACAACATATTCCTGTGTGGGTGGATTGGACTCATGGATATGAGCATTTACAATTCCAGGTGGGTGGGCTTCCATTCTGGTGTTGATGATCACAGAATCACATTTCAGAAAACGAATTTGCCAGTACGCCTCATTTCCTACAATGCGTATTTGCATGTGGTGAATTTCATTTGTTCTAAAAAAAATTCCAAAATGCAGGAAAAGTTTATTCCTATAAATCAAAAAAGCTAAATCTCGTAGACCTTACTGGTCTTTCACTGTCAGCTTTCAACATCAGCCATGCATGGTTCTTACTTCTTACCACCCCTAAGACTAGCTAACGTTCATATATTTCTTACCATGCTCATACAGAGCCGTTCTAATAATGATCTAAAAATGTGTCATCAATTCATTTCGATAAAGCCTTGAAATTGGTCTTTGTCTCTCATTCGTCAATTCCATAGATATATCACGTTTACTGCGTAACTGAACCGTTTGCTTTCAAACTGTACAATATCATAAAATCTACATACACACACACAAGAACTATATAAATTGAAAATATTCCAAAAACCTTTTTAAAACGTATTTCGTGCCACTGCAATAGAATGAAATTTCTCTACCTTCAACGCCTGTGCAAACATCCTACCCTTCACCGGTTTGATTGAGCTCTGTCTAATTGAAATGTATTGCCGTTAAATAAGGAATAATTTACACTC
Source organism: Salina celebensis (assembly GCA_036561885.1). Classification (NCBI taxonomy): domain Eukaryota; kingdom Metazoa; phylum Arthropoda; class Collembola; order Entomobryomorpha; family Paronellidae; genus Salina; species Salina celebensis. Next base: position 5,819 of record JAAXOA010000158.1, on the reverse strand, counting down.
TAACTATCATCTATTCCAATGAAATATAAAAAAGTTTTCACAAAAGAAAACACGTTTTTCAGAGCACTTGACGTCAAACTGAATGTAGTGAAGTAGAGCCGGAAGCTTTTCAAACTAGCGTATAGTATAACCAGTGCAAAAATAATGATTCTTGAGGAACCTTTTTTGGCGAATGTGCTGTGCGAAGGCCAAATGCATCTTACAAAGAAGTTGTTCCCGTCGGAGAAGCCAATCGCATTATGGATGCAATTTTAGTATTTCAGCATAGTTTAAATGCTCTCAAGGCAACTTCTTTCCTCGAGTTGTTGCAGCAAATTACGTGATGGCTGTCAGAGATTACATATAACGTCTCTTGTTTCATTCGGATTCCGCTCCTGAGGGCGTTGATGTGCAGGTTTTGAGTGACACGTATATCCTCTAAAAGGATACAATGTAAAACTTTCACGGTGACTTGACAAATCTCGGAGAAATCAGACCGTTTCACAATGTCAACCTTAAGTAGCGAAAGTGGTATCATATATGTCCAACAAAAATGTTGCATGAAGTGTATGTTTTCAGAACTGCTGAGAAAGATCTATCGAAATGCAACATTTAAAATGTCCACATTTGCGACAAGTTCAGGTTATTTATTGACCATTTAACTAGTAAAGAATGCAGAATTAGCTATTAGTGCCATTAGAAAATGTAATCAGCACATAACATTTTACTCTTTTATGAAGCAGGGTGGATAATTTTAATTGACACTTAACCAATGAAGAAAATTACTTAATGCAACAAGCAAAATGATCAGCGCAAAAACCTGTATCGAATTACTAAACAAATTTGTTTCATTATACACAAAAACTTAAAAACTTCAAACTCCGCTCCGTTCAACACTGCTCGACATAAACGGCAAACAGACGCAAAAGAAAGGACGACCTTATAAAATTAGCTTTCGGTACTTAATAAACGCTTGAAGGTTGAATGGGATTAATATCTTGGGTAATTTTCAAAGGCTACCATACTAATTTTTTCATTAAAATAACATTACCCACTTGAATAACTCAACAATAACCTTGGCCCGTGTATTATACTTCATTAGTTACAAAAAGTATTTTTAATATATTTAGCAAGGTTGCCTGATAATGATGAATTGTAACTCTGCTTTAGAAGAGTTTAATATCATACTTGTTCTATAGACAAGTGGTGGTCGTTTTTGCTTACATGCTTAGGTCTGCTCCGCAACTCACGTTTATCCTCAAGATGAGCCCCGAACATTCGTTTTATTGTGAGGGTTCTGTCATGTCGGAAAGGAAAGCCGTTCCGAAATTTATGATTTTGAAAAGCCAGCGTAAAGAACCGAATTTAGGCCCACTCAGTACTGGTGGAGGATTTGCGGGCGATTCGTCCTAATCAGATTGTTCCCACATCATTTCGTTCCCATACAAATTAGTCCCTACTATTTATGAATGAATTGTTTCATCGTATGCACGCATACGCCTGGAAACTGCTCATAAAATGGGAACTTTAGCTACTGTGGCTTATTCACATTCTAGAGGAAGTATTAAATTAGACACAAAATTATAATATTACTTCACTTTTTGGAAGCCTGGCTTTCCATCCGCATAAATAAGCAGCACATCTTTCACCTCTGGTAACTTTCGCAAAAAAAAGGCGCGTAGTATCCTTTTTGACAAGGAATCCGTTTGTAATAATCGTTTTTCGCTTTGGGACTGTCACCCAAACAGCATTCCGTGTGAGTAATATTACAATGCAACAGCAAATCTCTCCTTGATTTAGAAAAATTTTAACATGAGGAAAGCTCATTGAAAAGTGCTCCTGGAAATAGCGCTGTCAACACAGCGATAATGACGTGGTGAGGATGCCCCAAAGAGACACGTCAATGCAATGTTGCTTCTTGATAGGAAACGTATTTTCAATCTTAAATAATATTTTACGGCTGTATTTCGGCGAAATAAATATGCGATTCTAGTATTTCACATTTATATCCTGTCGCAAGGGAACTGCAAAACTTTCTTTCATGTTAGTACTCACTATGCGTTACAAACAAAATAGTTTAGGGTTGGCGGTGGTTTACATTTGATATTCTTCTCCTGAATTCTGCGGGCATTCAGTTTTTGAGTGCTATTCACATTCTCTTCAGTTTTAGAACGTAACACATCAGCAGTCAAGTAAAAAACCAAAGGAATGAGCGCTTACAGGTCGAACCGGATGTAATTCTATGGGGACTTTTACTTTACTTCGTTTGTTCTGCATAAAATGTAGATTCATTTCATAAAAAACGAATTTTAAACGTAAACCATGATGATTACTGATATTCATAAACTACCGTGCCTGAAATAGTTACGCTCATGCATTGCTGTGAAAGCATAAATATTGAAAAATAACATTTGCATACGAACTGTTTCACATGCTTCGCAGTAGTCTTTTCTGTGAGCAATTAAATATGTAAACATAACTTCAAAAATCTTTCATTCGTATTCATCATGGTTGCTAGAGCATCCGCTAAAGCAACCATAATAAACAATTCAATTCAACAACAGTTGCTCTAACAACAGTGGTATTAATACATGAAACAACTAAATTCGTAGATTCGTTTGTAGAAATAATAACCTTGATGAAGACGTCATTTAGAAAATTTAAAGCAATCGCAAAAAAATACTCAGCATTGAGGTACGTCTGTAACTGTCGTCTTGACACGTTTCCAAAAAAACTTTTCCGATTAACTTTTCTGTGAATTAAAACTAACTAACTAAAACTGAGTTTTGATTGGTTAAGTGTTAGAATTACTGTACATTGTGACCTTGTAATCACCATGGAAAAAGTAATATTCAAAATTAAAATCCACATTACATACTATTCCTGCTACTCTAACCGTTCTCATGGGACACAAAAACCATCCGCCAAAATTCCTTTCCCAGGGCCCTGCAGGGGTAGATACGAAAAAATTTTTTGCAGAGGACAATCTGGGGTCTCCCAGGAACCCACATACCAAACTTCAGATCAAAATTCAAATTCCTTCACTTAGATATCGGGGCGACAGACGGACGGATTAACGGACATGAACGAAATCAATAAGCAGTTAACGCTACTTTAAAAGTACCTGCATACTAGCGAATCAGTAGTACTGGTTAGATTTATTACTACAGTTTTGGTTGCAAAATTTGAAGTTATAATTACACGTTTTACCGATTTCAGTACTCTCTTCTTAATCTTTTCTTCATATACAACCGTTTGTGCTTTTATACGGAGAAACACCAAAATAAATACTGCAGAACATTTGCTCGAATAAAGTATACAGAAACCACGAATTACATTCGGTAATGGCGAAGCTTTTGTACCTGGAACTTTCGCAATTTTGTTTTCAGCATTTATTGTGGCGTCCAAATCCGATGGTTTTTCAAGGAAGCAGAAGTCCCATGAAGCTTATAACAAATACTTTTGAGTTGAATAAATGAATCTTTCCTCATTTATTTTAGTGGTGACTTATGAGCATTCAGCATTCTTTTAGCCACATGTGTGTCGAATACAACAATATGTGAGTTCAACGACGTTGTTTGTATAAGGAACTAATAAACTATGATGAAAACGGTTCCGTCAACCGATTTGGCCTGCTCATTTTTGCATGGCTGGAGTATATTAATTACAACCTTCCATGTCCAAGAAGGGCAATTCTTTAAAAGTGTTCCTATTTCTTGAAAGAATTATCTGTGAATGAATTTAGGTGTAATATGGATGAATTTACAGATCTACAAATTGCTCCAAGGAAACTGTGGAATATTCTTTTTATTATGGTGCTCTCCTTGCGTTATCCGAGCGGAAGAATAGTTCGCAGGGAATGTTTCGCTTCTTTTGTAATATCCGATCCTGAGAACGTGCGGGTTTAAGGCAACTAGTATTCTCATCATCAGTCATAAAACGTAGAAATAGGCCGTGTGAGTAAAAGAAACTGGAGAAATGCTTGCTTATAAGTGGATCCGGATTAAATTTTGGGAGATGGCATGATTCATTGTTTGGATAAAATACGGATTTAATTTATTACATACTAATACAATACGTAGCGTAGCTTTTTGCCTTGAAAATAACTTTAAATTTAAATAAGTTTACTATACCCTCTTTTCTAAAATGTAAAGTGGAGATTCCGATTGGCTGACCGTTTTGATTTTCACACGCTGGTCAGCTCCACATCTGAAAATTTTCTTCACTTGGTTTTTGTGAAAATGATGGGTGACTAAACACGCTGCTTGAATGACGATGTCCACTACAGGCCGGGTACACGATCACATTCCTATTTGTCACTGTTTCGGCAGGATGCGCGCGGATATTCCAGCTTGGGTGACGTCTTCTTCCAATAAAAACCCGACAAATACCTCTTGACGAAACTAAGCCTTTTAGTGTTTCCCGAAATTTACGGTTCAGAAAAGCGTACAGGATTGGATTTAAGCAGCTGTTGCAAGACCCAATTATTTGGGAGAAGGGGATAAACACTTTAAAAATAGATTGAGCTAAGGACGATTTGGGAAAACCGAAAAATTTCACAATGGTCATGGTAGTGTAGAGTGGAAGCCAGCAAATGAAAAATGTGAAAGTTAAGCTCGAAAGCATTTTGAGTACGCGAAGTCTCGTTGTACGATGAAGTTCAGAGATAGCTGTTGAGGGTGGATTGTCAGGTACTGCTCGACTGGCGACACTACGCCATATTATCTTATTAAAAAATATTATAACTAAAAGTGGGGCTGAATAGCAAACAAATAAGTGAACGATGAGAAAGTACCGTTGGCCATATATTGGCTTATCCCAGTTCTCAACACAGAATGGAAGATTGTATGGATCCGGATAATATACGACGTCAAAAACTGACCAGAATGGACTTGTGACAATTGCTGCTGTGAGCCAAATCAATACATTAGACGCAGTAGTTGCAAACTTTGACAATCCTTGGTGTACTTCAAGTGGCCTGCTGATGGCTTTTGATCTGAGAATGAGAAATGACAAAAGAACTGCATTTATGGAAGGGCATCCTGGCTAATACACGGAAAATAAATAGATATATTGTTTACAATATACGGGTTTTACTCACCTATCCACAGAAACAGCAACAAGCGAATATACAGAAGCAAATACGGAAACACCTTGTATATACGCAACACCCTTACACATCATGTTTCCAAGGACCCAAGCTGCATTTAGTAAACAACAATGATACTTTCACATTTACCCAAAAAGCAAAATAAAAAATGCTCTAATATGTATTGTACTTACGAGTGAAAATATTCGAAAGCAGTGTAGAAGGAATGCAAAACACAATCACAAACAAATCTGCTACCGCCAGGTTTAGAATGAATGTATTGGTTACAGTTCTCATGCGAGGTCGCCGAATAACCCAAATCACAATTATGTTTCCCAAAAGTCCACACAAAAATATAAAAACGTAAACTATTGTTATTAATGTTGTCCATAAAATACCGTGTCTGTAACATTGCGGATTTGCAAACAATACTCCGATTGAACCCGTTTCACTCAGACTAACAAAGTTGCAAACTTGTTGATCAAAGTTTGTTTCCTCGGTGGTACCGTTTTCACTTTCTCCCAATGTGTTAGAGTTGCTATCACTTGTAAAATTCTCCATGTTTTCAGAGTCGCTAAGTTTAGAAAACAACATGCGTGCTTCTCCGGTAGAACCTACTTCGTGTGCCTCCAACCACGAGCTGTGAGCAACTGACAAGAAGCAACATGAGTTCAAGGATTGTAGCTTTCACCGCGTGATCACCCAAACTAGACACAGACTTACCAAAAATCACGGATCAGACGAATGTAGG
>JAAXOA010000157.1:0-32594 GCA_036561885.1 Salina celebensis | reverse complement strand
ATTCGAAATCGGATTCATTTTTTGATGCGGGAATTTGTAACTGGTGAGACCATTCTGAAAAACAATTGCACGCAGAAAATTAGTTAGGAGTGTTTCATCATCATATCATTTAACTTGATGAGTTTAATGTATAGAAATAAAATCTGCTTGCAGGAAGAAATGTTTGGAATAGCTTGCGGCTTACGCTGTATGTCAGCTAAAATTAGTGTTTTCTAGGTTACAGAAAATAAAAATAGCTATTTTCCGAATTAGCCTAGCATGAATAAAGATCCAAGCAATTTCAATGGGCTTATTGTAGGCAAACCCACTTGATGACTGTACGCAAAATGAATGAAGACGATAATAGAATCGTTGACTGTTTCAGGACGGGCTAACTTCAGTCCAGTTTCAATCAAGTGTCTTACTCGTATGATGTATTCATTGTCGTATTTTAATTATAGAAACTGCTGCTGCTTTTCAAACGGACGAAGTTGATACTGATAGTTTGATGCTGTTGTTGCTATATTTGTGATCTTGTTACTAGCAACTTACCCACTTCAATAATATGTAAAAAATAACAAGTAAAGCATATTTCGAAAACATAATAATTCCAGAAATGACAAATGAATCTTCCGTTGTCAACATGACGCTTACAGAAAACTGTTGAAAATACCCTGCAAGTGGATCTTGAGTCAAAGGTCTAGACAAGTATATGCATTCTTTTCTCGTTCAATTTATGCAATGAGTGTTGAGTACAATGTATAAAAACCATCAAAAAATAGAAATTATCCAAACTATATATTTTGGTGCAGGAATCGTCAATCATTTTTATTATACGTTGCCATTTCCGTGCACAAACCTTCCGTATTGAGTTGGTTTGATTAATACTGCATTTACAAAGTTTATTTCAATCAGTGTCGGAGTTATGAAAGGGCCGACTAAAACTGTTGAAAATACCCTGCAAGTGGATCTTGAGTCAAAGGTCTAGACAAGTATATGCATTCTTTTCTCGTTCAATTTATGCAATGAGTGTGAGTACAATGTATAAAAACCATCAAAAAATAGAAATTATCTAACCAAACTATATATTTTGGTGCAGGAATCGTCAATCATTTTTTTATACGTTGCCATTTCCGTGCACAAACCTTCCGTATTGAGTTGGTTTGATTAATACTGCATTTACAAAGTTTATTTCAATCAGTGTCGGAGTTATGAAAGGGCCGACCCTTCAACCATTTAACAAACAATGTACTTCGCTACATTAACAGCTTTAGATAAATATAGTAACAACCGTTTTAGAATAATTCAAGAAAAATTTAGACCGTATTTTGTTAGCATGAGTTTCTGTATAGGAAAAGGTTGATTGGAAAGGTGGTGGAGGGGAGAATATTTTATGTTATATTTTTCTTGCGATTTGCAAAAATCATTTACAATCCATTACAACCATGAAAAATGCACAGCCGGGGTTACTTCCTTTGATCCTAAGTTGAAAGTTATTTAGTTTTAATACACAACTGTAGCGTGTGACTGTTGACTGTAGTAATAAACAGTCGGGACTATGAATAAGAATTCCTAATTACTTTGATTGATAGTAGAAGAATAATTTTGGTTTAAACTAATTTTTGCTGTATTCGTTTGTATTTTAGTTTTTTATTGGTAGGAGGGTTAATATGCATGGCGGGGTTGATCAGTTAAGATTTTTACTAGTTTTTCTCTTCTACTTTATAGTAAACTTTTGTTTGAATATTTTGTTCTCAGGAGAAGAATTATAAAAGTATCAAATTTTTATTCGCAATCGTTTTTTATAAACAAATTTATTTGAAATCGTTACGTTGATTGTTATAGGATAAAGATAAAACGTATGTAATGTTTCCTGGTTTGATTTTTGTTTAATGTATATAAAATACATCTTGTCATTGCATTCAATGATCTCTTTTTGTAGAATTCTCACCGAGTTTGGCGTTAAATGTGGAAGTTAGTAAATAAAAATGTGCGTTTAAAAATAAAACTTGATCCTCTAGTTTTTCCTTATTTCATGCGTTGCACCATAGTGGTTTATCCTGTCGTGCAGAAGAAATTCATTTGCATAACTGGAGTATCATTTGGATCCAGATTTAGGTGGAAACTGTCAAAATCCTAAAACTTTCTGTCAGCGATTTGTAATGACATGTCAAATGCACTGNTAAAATTCAGTTCCTTTGTATCGTAGTTTGCGTAACTGTATTCAGTAAAACATTAATCTTAATTCATTATATTTTTCATTACCACATGTCGCTCACCCTCTGCTTAAAGTAAGATTATCATGGTTACAGTGGGTGTGATAGACCGTCACGATGTCCCTATAACCCCATCAACGTTACCGCACGTTTGCTCGCATGATAGAATTGATGAAAATCTGTTTCCGTTTCCACCTGTATTGAAAGAGACAAGTGAAAAAAATCTATATTTTTAATGCATAATCGTGAAAGTTCCTACCGCATCCATCGTATGAAAATGGCTCACAACGATTTCCTTGAGTATTGAAGTAGTATTGGGTAACGACGACGTGATCTTTGATGCCCGGACAGGCTACCCCTGTATCTTTTGAAAGAAGGCAGAACTGTTGAGGTGATTTGTCTTGCTTTGGTGATTCTGTCGGAAAAACAGGGTCATCGATTGAATCCCTCCGTTTTCTTGACCATTCGTCCAAATCTTCACCAGGACTTTGTCTAACAACCCAAAATCCACTTCCCCAGTTATACGGAGTGGTTGTGTAAGGCAGATCTATTAAAGTCAAGACTCCATCGGCAGAAAGCTTAGGACGTATGTATTTCACAGCGTGGGGGCTTCTCTTCGGTCGATGATTATGACGGCTAGATAATGAGTTTGGTTCGTCAACTTCCTTGTCATCGATGACGCCTATAGGATACAAGTTTAGGTTCGTTTTATTGATCAATTTGAAAAATGCCGTTCTACATTGAACGTGTGAAAGGGTAACCTTGATGACTTCTAAACGATATGTGTTTAGCAGAAATGGCTACAATTACGGCGATAAACCAAAATATGTTCAGCGAAGCCATTACCTAGCTGAACCTACTCTTACTAACAACAATTCTGGAGAAAGTTGCTACACGGTGATGTATCGAATCATTACACACAGGAGGGATTTAGAAGAAAAACGTCGAAATAATAATACGAAGGGCTAAACCAAATGACATTAATACTTATTAATATCAGGCTGTTCAACGATCTCGATAATAGTACATCGCTGAGGCTTTATAATTTACATGATGCTTCACAGCATTTCGCAAGATATCATTAATTACACCATTAGGTTGGGTAATTACCCTTCAAACTTTTTAAATGGTTGCATATGCCATACAAACAGCTGCAAGTTAATGCATAAATAGTTTCAAGGACTAACAAAACTCTAAAGCGGAATGCGATAACAGAATGTTCTTACGGTTTTGTTTTCAACCTATAACTTCAAGCCAAGACAAGCACATTCTAACGAAGGAAATTAACTTTAACTTCCCAATTTAAGTCTAGTTCTTTCTGTTGTTAAGTGACTTACAGATTTATAGGATATAAAAGCTTCAAACTCACAACCAAAAAATTGGTTGCTGATTATTCAACAAGTTTCATCATTGGATTGGATAACGCGACTGGAAAAATTCTAATTTAGTAGGGCACTCCTTCGATTTTTTTTGTTAAAAATCCTTTTCTGGTTTATTTTTTGTTGTGGATATACAAAATTCACTTCATTCTAGTCTAACGCATAGGTACAAAATGATTGTATTAACAAAACCACTGATTTCAATGGTGAATAGTAGAATTTAAACTGAAGATGATGAATCTTCAAGAGTGTCGGCTGTAAGCGTGATTAAAGAAGAAGAGTTTTCCACAAGATCCGCAATGGAAACTCGTCCACGCTGCTTAATGAACTTGGCGAATTTTCCCAGCTCCTCTTCGGATATATAAATAAACTTTCCACGGTCATCCATGACTCCTAAGTAAACAAAATTGCAAGTTTTAAATCAGTGACTTGATTACCACTGCAACGATTTTTCCAAAGTACGTTTCTCAACAACTTACCTGTCAATCGCCCCTCTTTGACTAAATAAGTGAGCCGGTCGATCGCATCGGGGACTTTTAGTCCGAAATGGGTAGCAATTTCTTCAAACAGAATCACCTTCTTTGCCTAACAATAAAATGTTTACCATGACCATTTTGCGGCAAACAGTTCATAGTTTAAGAAAAGCCTCAGGACTCTTTATACCTTTACATATTCGATGAACTTTTCGATAAGGTTGACTTCATCGTCGTCTTCTTGGGCTTCACAACCTTCACCTTCAACAGTAAACATTTCCTTCATTTTAATGTATTCCTCGAGCTCACGTTGAGCTTTTTCTTCACGTAAACGTTTCTCCTCCTCTTCCCGTCGTTTCTCCTGGTCTGCTTCTTGCTGATATTGCCTTGAAACGGAAAATGATTCAGATAATTAAGCAACCATCCGACAATAGAAACAATATTCAAACGATAATAAAATATGCAGGTAATATGCCATCTTCATTGACTTACAGTTCGCGCTCTTTCAGTTCCGCAGCTAGCTTAGCTTTTTTCTCCTCCCTTAACCTTTCCTCTGCCTCTCTAGCCGCCCGTTTTTCCGCTTTAGCCTCCAACTTGGCCCTTTTCTTGGCACCCAACTTTGGATCATTCAGTTTCTCCTCAAGTTCTTCATCGGAAAACTGAGGTCGTTGAGCATTCCCACCGTCTGCGTCCCCATCAGATTCCGAATCATCTGTAGAAAAATATCAGAATCAGCTGAAAATAGTACATTTTATCAATGCTATTAATTAAATATACAAGAATTGAGTACGACTTACCAACTCGTCTACCCCGCCTGTTACGCAATTGTGCGGCTCTTCGGTTCCCTCCTGCTTGTCGTTGACCCCTACCAGCACCTCCTTGAGCACCCTGAACTTCTTCTTCTTTAGCCTCCCCTCCACCATACAATTTCGCCAACCAAAAGATCAGCACACTAATCCCGAAAACAACTACTGCTAATCCGAAATATTGCAGAAACTCCTCCGCGCTCACCTCCAAATCGTCCACAGTTTTATCTGATTTAGCCATATTCTAACAACGAAATAAAAATAATGTACTCAGTACTTAATATTTTAACACCACGTGCAAAATTAAATTACAATTGTCTCACCGTATAACTTAAGGTTAGTCCACTTTACGCAGACAGATTATATTTAACTGAATTCTTCCGAATCCTGGACAGTTCCCAAAATAAGATTTAAGCTATCAGTAACTTAAATCCTCTGCTCCTCACTTCAGTTTCATTCTTCCACAAAATCCCTTCCAATTCCTATCAGAAGATAAACAAAAACCTTCAGCTTGCAGGCCACCGTCGTGTCAGATTGATGACACATGGGCAGAAAAGGAAAACATCTGTTACGCACAGCGATCTAGCGAAAGTGGATAATTCTTCTTTGCTAATTTTCATACAAGCTGGGTATTCAGTCACGTGACTTTGGAGTTTACATAAAAAGGGTTCTCATTTCTCACTACAACAGCCACTACAGCGGCTATACCTGATGACGTTTCAATTGCAAAGCGACTATCGTCTCTAATGTGTGGTAGAAGTCTTGAACGTCTTGAAAAGTGTAGAGCTTAAAAGCTGCTATTCTTACGTGTACACCTTCTCGGCTCCTTCAACTTGTTTCTGGCAAGCCATAAACTTTTGACAAGGCAATGTAGTGAGAGTGCGGTTGGTAAAAAAGGGAAAATAAAAAAATTCTTCCGCTGTGCTGCTGGTTGTGATTGTGAGTTAGAATCATATTTTTACACTATCAAGAATCTGGAGCCAGGTGACAGATCGACGTGTAGTTTGAAACGCGGAGAACAATAAACTATTTAATTATTGGTGGACAAAGTTAGGTTATTTGCTGCAGCTGTTTGTAGATATACTACGGGTAAGTTTAATGTCATACTTTGAATAGGAGTAAGCTTGTTAAAAGTCAAAGCAGGGTTGTATGTAATGCTGACATGTCATATGGTGATAAAGAGAGGATTTCTGGTCAGGTTAATTAGTGTCTTGTTTGCACCTTTGCGATTCCAGAGGTTTTTTGTGGAAATCGTAAAATAGGAATGGTTGTTAATTTGAAATAGATTGAAGATTGAAGGAAAAGAAGGCTGAGAAGCTACTATCAGAGTCATTTATCATTAGACCGAATGTACGTTAGATGGAAGAGTATTAAGAGTGTAGTTAATTAGTTGTGTTGAGTTGGTTTGTAAAACAATGTGTGAATGTGTGGTTTAATTATGTTTCCAGCCGGCATCCAGCTGTTACCCTGAAGGAGTATTTCGAGGAAGGAATCTACTGCCAAAAACAAACTGAAAATGTGGAAGCCATGGATTGTAGGGGTTTTAGTAATATGTGTAGCAGTATCAACTGTTAACTCTTTGTACTTTCACATTGCTGAGACTGAAAGAAAGTGCTTCATTGAAGAAATCCCTGATGATACTACAGTAATCGGTACGATTTGTCAAAATTTTGCTTTAAAGTTAACAAACTTGGGATGTTTGTATTTTATAGTCCTGACATGGAATTCTCTTGTCCATTGTAGGTATTTACAAAGTGGAGTTGTTTGATCCAAGAACCGGGGGATTCATGCCGTCCAGCCCTGGAATCGGGATGCATGTGGAAGTTCGAGATCCTGATGACAAAACGATTCTGTCAAAAGTGTACAGCTCCGAGGGTAGGTTTACATTTACATCCCACATTCCCGGAGAGCATGTGATTTGCTTGTACTCTAACTCAACCAAATGGTTCGCTGGATCTCAATTGGTAATTTTCATCTTCATTATAAATACAAAATATGAAATCCAGATAGTTGATAGTTTTACTGATTTAAAAATGTGTCTGATTTGTTTTTAGCGAGTTCATCTCGACATTCAAGTAGGTGAGCATGCCATCGACTATGCCAACGTCGCACAGAAGGAAAAGCTTACAGAGCTTCAACTCCGCGTTCGACAACTTCTCGACCAAGTTGAGCAAATTACGAAGGAACAAAATTACCAAAGGGTATATTTTTCTACAAAACAACAAAACCTTGTTTTTATTGAAGTAATATTTACGTGTTCTAATTTGGGCCTTAATTTTAGTATCGTGAGGAACGCTTCCGACAGACGAGTGAAAGTACCAATCAACGTGTCCTGTGGTGGTCTATCGCTCAAACAGCCGTTCTACTGTCGATGGGCTATTGGCAAATGAGACATCTCAAATCTTTCTTCGAAGCGAAAAAGCTTGTGTAAGCTACGACTTTCTTAGTCTAGCGTTGAAAACAACAATGGAGGGGCGAGTGGGAGGGAACATCAATTTTATAATACAAACTTACATTTTAAAATACAACAACTAACTTGCTACATCATCCAAGTTGTAATCCAGAATCGTCAAAATATATTGTCAACAGAAAAATGTTTCATACGAAGACTTGTGTATCTTTTCAGTATCTTTCTTTGAAAACAAGTTGAGTTTATGAGTTCATGTCCTGCATGTTCGACGTGCGAGCACTTAATACAAAATTATAGTGCGTGGTGGTGTTAATTCAATAGAGTCAAGGTTTTGAAAAATAATTATGAAAATGACGAGCTAATCATTTAAACCACGAGTATGATTATGAATTATGTACGAAAAAAGAGTAAAAAACAAGTATGTTGATGCAATCACCACAATAGTTGAGTTTTGTTTCAATTCCACTTTATTCATGAAAAAAGAAAGTCGAATAAAAGTTTTTACACGGCTTTCAAGCTATGGAACTTGCATTAGAAGCAATCCTTGGCCACAGGTCTGCGCATTCTTTAGCAACAGGTCCAGTAATAGCAGAGCCTTTCATTTCACCCTGTACATATTGAGCTTGATTCATTAGATTGCCAAAGTTACAACTTTAAACATATGTTACTGTTCTTAATCTCACCTTGTTGTTAACTATTACGCCAGCATTGTCTTCAAAGTAAATGAAGACACCATCCTTCCTACGGAAAGGCTTTCGCTGCCGAATAACAACGCCAGGCATGACCTTTTTCCGTAATTCGGGCTTTCCCTTCTTACAAGCCGCAACAAACATGTCTCCAACGGCCGCTGCTGGAAGTCGGTTCAACCTTCCTCTGATTCCCTGAACGGCAATTACAAACAGGTTTTTACCTCCTATAATGGTTTTAAAAAATCTCATATTAGAATCCCAAGCTCCACATATATATATATTTTTAAAATTGTAACAACAACTATCTTAAATCACAAAATAGTCAGAATTATTAACCTGTATTGTCAGCACAATTCATTACTGCTCCAACGGGAAGGGCCAAGGAAATACGGAACTTGGCTCCTGCCGTTCCTCCACGACCTGTATTATAAGTGGTTAATTAGTTTATCATTCAACCAAATTTTATAGAACTCTAGTTATATTAAACCGCTATAGTTTATTCATTAGAAAGTACTAAAGAAATTTCAAAAATAACTACATACCTCTCTTCGACATTTTGCAAAATTAGTTTTAACCAGTGCCTAAAATTGATAGAGATTGTTACCTGACCGATGTACTAGAAGCACAACCACATTCTACTTGTGTTTGCCGGGACTCATGAGTACTACATGGACTCAAGAACATCCACATTGAACTATTCATTGCTGTTTCGGAACGTAGAAGGGGCAAACTGAACTGACTATCAGCAGGACACATACAACAGGACTCTGTTGATGGTTGACTTAGTACACGTGCAATCTTTGACAGTGGGACTAGTGGCAGGCCTAAACATGATTACCCCTACATTTAACCTGGAACAATCAGATGAACATTTGATTATTCAAATTCACGCACCTTACACAAACGCCAAAGATACAGAAATTGACGTGAACAACGATTGTGTCATTTTCTACTCAACGCCATACTACCTCAGGTACGTACCCCATCACTGTAAACAAAATCAAAATGAGGTTCTAGTGGAGTTATTGCAAGTATTGTTTGTTAATGTTTCTGTTAATAATTGTTAGGCTGAAACTGCCTGGAAACGTTGAAGAAACTGATGGAAGCAGTGCCAACTACAATGCATCGGAGGGGAAGTATATAATTAAACTGAACAAAGTTACCCGTGGAGAAAACTTTCCTAATCTGGACGCTCTAACTTCACTCCTACAACCCAAAACTAGATCTACTAGAGTTAAACCTTTATCTGATGTGATAAGCGAAAGTTAGGGCGTTGTTACTATTTTATATAATTCAAACTCATTTTTGAAAGTGTTAAGTTATACAAATGATGTGATTTGAAAACCTATTTTGTAGATGTCGTCCGCTGTAACAGTTTTGAAACTGAGGAACTCACGGAAGACGACTGGTTCATTGAGCAAGTAGTTGACGTAGAGATGTCTTCTGAACCCTCATCTTCCTCAACTATTCACGTTTACGGATTTCTAAATTCACATTCAGGCTTAAAGGATAAGTACTCATCTGAGCTAAGCCAAGTTTCAGAAATTGAGAACCCTGACAATGTTCCTGAACTTGAGCGTAGAAAGCAAAGAATTGAGACTGAGCAGAAGAAATTCAGTTCGGACCATTACCTAGCAGATTTCATGGAAAATGAAGAGGTCGCTGATGCTCTGCAGTTTACATTTGATACTAACTCACTTAAAAGTTTATCACAGAGGAACTTAAAAACGCTTGAAGAAATCGGCCACAAAGAAGTTAAGATTGATAGTAAACTGTGGCAAAAACGGATTTACCTTGGGTTGGTAGATATTCTGTATGCGTACTGCTACGACTGGAGGATCACGGAGGGATCTCATTGTTGCGAGAGTGCTTGGAACATTTCCAAATTGAGTGGAACCCTGTCTTGGTTTGACGTAAGTTTAAATATCCGAGATAGAGTCATATACTTTGAAAAGTATGCAACAGATGGTAATAATAAGTATTGTTTGGTGTTGTGTCCAGGTATTTGAATCAATCACTGATGTTATTCACTCGTGCATGAGACGATCACTGAGCTACCCATTGCTTAGACACTGGCAGCTTTCGCGAAAGGTGTGGCGAGATACAGTCAAAGTTTTAAAATCAGGTAAAACAGATGGATTACACTCTACCCTATGAAGCACCGTAACATATAGATTAACCCGATCGTAATTGTCTGGAAAGTACAGGCCCTACTGGAATTCTGATTTGCCTACTGGATATCCATAACGTGTTTCGAAAAAAGGAGCCCTACTACCTTCTTAATCAATTATACATTGAACAGTACAGTGTATGGATAAGATCAATGGAGCCTGAAAGTAAAGCCCTTCAATCAATTGTTGTAGCAACAGAAAAGGTTTGTAACGAATTATATTCTCTTCTTGACCGTATATTCATGAATTTAAAATCTGTATTGTCAATTATATTCCTATTCCAGGGTTTGGAAAGCTATGAGAAAGGACATGTTGGATTTGATTTGGTGGAGTTGGAGTCAGCAGCGTTAGCCTGTGAAGATGAAGCTATGGAAGACGAAATCTCGGAAACTGTCAGGAATGTCAATATTACTTAATTTAATTAATGTAATAAAAAATTCCTACTAAAACCGTGAAACTTTTTGCGTTTATTGTTTCTAAGTTTTGTTTTTATTTTTCATTTACAAATATTGTATCAATCTAAATAATCTCTCAACAAAAATTTACGAAATCAGTTTTTATATTAATAGACGGAAAAAGTGAGCAAGAAGTATTTTTTCACTGTAACTATATGAATAAAAATCGTTTGGTTAAGTAACTCAGTTTATTTTGGTTGATTGTGGTATTTGATTGCATATCCGGCTAAGTCAAATTCTCGATTCTTAATGTCAATGTGAGGGTAGTCTTCAGGAATCACCTTACTTTCATCTTCCTGCGTAGATCAATAAAGCACGCAAACCAGTTAGTTTTCTCCAATATATATTTTAAAGACTTTTCTTTAACTTTGCTTACGGAACTTATCCCATCATTATCGTCTGTCTCGTTGCTATCCAAACACGTCAAAAAACTGTCCTCCTCGTAAGTAGGAAAGAAATATTGTGATTGGTTCCATTCCTCCGTTCGTGGTAATAAATCTGTTTGGCCCTCAACGGAATGGCCACTAATGTGAGCCAGAAGCGCTTCCAAATTTCCCACGTTGAGTTCACAAAATGGGCAGATACTCCGGTACACACATCGCCTCACATAATTGACTAACTTAACTTTCTGATAGAAATCTAAATGCGCAGTTAATATTTCAAAGTCAAAGAGGTGAGTAGTTTTCATGTGGAGGAGAGTTGCTTTGAAGTTTGTGTTTCCCGTTTTGCAAAACAGACAGACCACGTTGTTTTCCTTCTCTTCAGGCATTTCCACCCACTCATCTTCTCTTCGGTCATCTTCCGGATCCTCGAGCTATAAAGTTCAAGAGAATTATGACGTGTCTGAACACTTTAGCCAACCACATTTTCTAAAAATAAGATTTTACCTCTAAAGTCTCCCAGGTCTTTCCAGGTTCCAAGTAATTGACAACGTAATACCTGTCATACTCTTTGTTTTTTGGGTTGATCATGCGGTGCTGCTTCTTCCGCATATGCTCCTTTAATACTAATTTATCCTTGAAAATATGTTCACAGAATAAACACTCCAGTCTGAAAAATTGTCAGAAATTTATTTTATTCAAGCACTTTGTAATGTTAAGTAAATGAATGAATCAAAAATTTGCGAAGGACGCCGTACACTTTACCTGTTAAGTTTTTCTTCAATTAGTTCAACAAGTTCTTTGACAAATACGAGGTTGTCAGCCTGGCCAATATGGAAACTGTGACTATCTCTCATGTGACTAAAGTAGAGGGAACGATTTCCAGTTATGACCTCTCTACAAAATAAGCACCGTTTACTAAATGTGTCGTCCTCTCGCTCTTCCCGATTGTATTCTAAAACAAGGTTCTTTTTTTAGAAAAAAGAGAGAATTATTCATTGGTTGTAAGGAATCACAAGGATGTAACCTTTTCTAATGAATGTTAAGCAAAACTTAATTAGCTTACCAGTCTCTCTTTCCATAGTTCCTTCCTTAGAATGCTGTCTTCCGGTAAGGCTGGCGACAACATAAAGTAGAGATTATTTTGATTACTAGGTACAGATTTTCCTGCTTGCTCCTCAGAGTTAGTTGACACCAATTCCTTCCCACGAGGTCTTTTACTGTTTGACGAAGGCGGCTTCGGTGGATCGTCCATGGTAAACCCAACACAGAAGTCGGAAATGGGCGAGTTCACTAAACGTCCTCTCCAGTAATTTAAATACTTAGACAGATTGGCTATTTCATCACAGTTATCAATTACAAGCTTGTGCTCGACAAGCAAATGACTGAGCAGTTCCCCCTGAGCGGATTTATTTCCCCAAGTAACATTTTCGACGGTTGAGTAGGCACAGTTAGGAAATGGACACACAGTGGTCACATGTTCTCCAAGTATAACAGAAGACTTAACTACATCAATAGGTTTACATTTTCGTTCAGCAGGAAATTTGTCAGTAACACCACTTGCAGTACTTTCTTCAGGAGCTGTTGAACTGGATGCTGCTACAGATCCAACTTGACTGGACGATGGAAGAAAGTTAAGATCATTTTCTAAGGCGAATGATAACGCTTCCAGGATTGGATCGTTTATTTCCATTTTGAGGCAGTTAATTAAGGCGACTTCAAACTAGAAATGTTTTCGAACTGAAAAATTCCATTAAAACCAACGCAGAGTTACGTACACATGATCAATTGTGGTGGTTAGATTGCTGCACGGCATAAACAAGCTTCTTACATATCTGTTCAAACACATGTTTTAGACTTGTAAAGTTCTATGCACGCACACTAGCTGATTGTGACTTTGTGAGATCCAACTCCTATTTTTTCCTACTTGCATCCTAACCTATTCCATCTCTGGAAATTATGAACTTAGCTGATTTTAATGTGAGCAGACGGCATCCAAAATATGACTCTAGATTTCTAATTTCAACTCCAATTATGATCGCTTAAGCGAATCAAATAGAAATAGCACAAAAGACTTTTTAGATTATTAAACATTTGTAAGTGAAGTAATTGTAGATGTAGATTACATTATTGGTCAGGTATTTCTTTCATACTATTTTTAGCAAATTGCGTCGATTGAGTACCATAAACTACAAAGCTAATAGCGTCAAATAGGCTCAGGTTTATCTTAATCAAATCAGTAATTAGTAAATATAATGTTTACCATACGAAAATGGATTTTGAAAGCTCCGAACTGGCTTAACAAGACATTGTTGCAGTTTGCAAGTACCCCTCATGGTGCATAGAGTGTGCCACCCGTGTGGTTTTATAAACGTTGCTTTCTCCTTCCTTAATGGGGGAAACTCAACTTTCCCTCGATATTTTGAGTTTTTACGTGTTCTCGTATAACTACCAAATGAACAAAAGAACATGCTTATCATAGTTCATGTTACCTACAAAAATACTGTCCGATTTCAAATCAATTGTCTAAGTTTGATCTAGAGTTGAAGAATTTGCGTAGAACCAATGTCTATATCGGTTACGGGTGGAAAAAGGAATGAATGAATTACCCTGAATGATTTGAGTTAGAGCGCAAGTAAGAACCTATGTAAGTATTTTTACTTGTAATATTTCTAACTGACCACCCCGAGATCCCTGTCCAATTCTACAAAACCTACTCTTGAAGTTGAAAAAAAAATTATGTACGATAAACCAAAGCACTTTTAGTTCAGTAGTAGCGCACAAGCCACGTTATCTTGCCCTGTGTTTCCATTTTGTTGAACTGTTCCCAACATTTAGTAAGTAATTCACTTAAAATACCTACACATTGATCGAGATACAGCGACAAATTTAATTACACCCTTAATCGAAAAATAGTGCGAGCTGTTATAGATTTGGGTGAAACTGTATCCGCCTGTTAAGCTCGGAGCACCCACTCCAATTAATAGTAAATATGTATAATCGTAATAAATCTACTCTACACGAGAAAAAGCAGATGGTGTCTCTCAAAATCATTCCCATTCGCCCACACTTCCAGACACTGTTACTTTACTTTGGCTAAGGAAAATGGAGAAAATCCAGAGCCTGGCAACTATTGACTTAATCAAGTACTGACCAATACGAAGTCTAGGTGCTCTCCCTTGTCATCTCATAAGATTCACAAGTTTATACGACTCACATCTCGTAACTAAACCTAGCCAACACTTTTTTGCTGTTCACTATTTCCTTTAGTACTTTCTCTTCTTTTCACTGCTTTTCTCTCTCTTTTTTTGTACTTTCAAAGAAGAAAGGAAAGCGACCTACAAAATCGCACAAAACATCGTCTTGTAAAGTTATAACTTGTAAAAAACAGAATAAAAGGGAAACAATGCGCTATTTTCATTGAACAAGAAAAGCACGTACGTAAACAGGATCGCAATCATTATTCATAAACGGTAGAGGAGATAAGACGTAACTAATAAAAGCCTGTTCATTGTTCCGCCTCATTTTTTACAAAAAAAGAAGAAAAAAAACACCCTCTCTCTTATTTTTTCATATTTCATGGTCCACTAAAATTGAAATTGGATAATATGGAAGAAGAGAAAGGGATAAGAATACAAAGAATGGTATCTGTTTCTGTTATAGTCTAGCCAGCATTCTTATTATTGCTCCGACAACCAACACTAATTCTGTACACTTCTACTAATACCAACTGAAATAATAAAAAACTGAGGAAACAGTTTTCAACTTGATATTAGTTCAGATTCACGCTACACTATCTGTTAAGATTGTCTTTCGAGCATGTTTCATTCTACATAGATCCTGTGCGATCATCATTTTCATCATCAACTTATATGCACTGAAATTCGGTTATAAAGAAAGGTCATCACGCCAACCGGCCAACCGCCGTATGGCGCTCTGTTCAGAACGTGACGGGTGCCCGGCTTCACGTTAGGCGACGAAACCAAAAGCTGGGCTGATCCGTTGTCTTGGAAACCTCCCTCCTGGGTACTGTTTTTACGACCTATTTTATGGCAGGCCTTACACACTACTCTACGTTACGTATTTGCGTATGGCTCCAATGTTTTTTTACTTTTAGAATACTGATCAGCCACTTGTGACTTTGGTCTGAAAATGTAAAACAGGGAGATTCTCTTGAAAAGTCTCCAATTTCGCCGTGTTTCTCTTTCTTTCCGGTTTTATTGCGGAAAGGATGACTATAATATATTTCTCTGTTTCATTTCACCCAACAGTTAATGTTATTCATCTTTTTTCCCTTTCCTTTTTTTCGGAGAGAGAATTGTAGGCGAAACATGAGCCCATGGTTGCATACACATTGCATTCTTAGTTCGGCGTTCGTTTTTTTAATACTGGATCATGCATGAGCATTACATGTTTGGAGTGAAGAAGGATGCAACGGTGTGTATCATGCCATAACGAGTTAATACTTTTCTTTGTTAGCCTATCATGTAATCCTTGCCCTACGCCCGAAAATTTTCCTGTTCTGTGTAGTATTCATAACGATCCATCTTCCTACAAATGTTATAAGGCGACGGAACCTCCCAAACAAACCATGAAGGTGTCCGTTGCTGGTGGTATGTTTAGGTTGCGATAGGCGCTTTGGAATAATTATGAAAGCCCGTCAAAGTTTATCAAACGAAGGATAAACAACAATTTTGTTTATGACTTAGTGCAAATAATACTCTAACTGACATGTATCCTGTTGGCTTGAAAAAATAGCATCGGGCAAAATTGAAAACTGAAACATGTGTTGAACTTTGCGAAGCGTCTTGCAAATGGCAAAAAAGTGTCCTGTGGTTCGCTTATAATAACTTAACTGGAGCATATTAAACGAGCCACCTTCAGCGACAACTTCCAATTCGGCTAAGTTCACATGCCTTCTCTGATGATTAACCAATAAATTTTACGAATCGTAAGAGTTGCGAGAAAAACCCGAAACATCTCCTGTCTTGCAGTTACTCTTGCTGTATTCGTATGAAATGCATTGGAATTCAAATATTTCAATTTTGAATCACTGAAAGAAGTTGTCCATCAAAACTAATCCTTTACGACGAAGGTGAGCCTTATTCAGAAAGTCAAGACATCGAAGGATTTGTTTGTCTGTCCGTTTTCGATCTACGGGCCGAACATTGATCAATTTGGTCCAAATTTGGCAACACATAGTGAACGAAGACGAGGAATAATTCTGTTGATTTTCATAATTTAATGTCAAGTTTGAAGGTGCCTGTCTGGTACTTTCTATCAACAGATGGATTTTCGTATGGCATGTGGCGTATCGTTGGAAAACGCTTGTTGAATCGTGTGCAATGTTGGAAGTTTTATACTTCCATGCCACTCGGTGGACAGGTTCTGAGTTCAATCCCATTTGCATAGCAATACTTTACATCATTGAATTATATTTGTTCAATGCGTTTCAACATTGCAATTTAAGAATGAGATGAGGTTTCTGACATGACTATTATGGTCAAGGTTCAAACACATTGACATGGCATGTTCCGTTTCATTCAAAACTTGAAACGTTTGCCTTAAAGCCAACTCGTATTCGAGGGAGAGGTCTTTGAAATTTCACGGTCAGATTGATCTTTGATGATAAGTGTTTTTTTCATTACTTTAGTCATTGACGATGGCCACAGCTTCGTCTTTATAAGCTTGGAGGCTTTTATTAACTTCATAAGTAAGAGGCACCTGAAAATCCACAAAAACTCAAATTTTTTCGAATGACCTTGTCAAAAACCAATTCGTAATTGGAAATCACAAACTGACTTTACTTGTGTTTTTCAATCCATGCTCCTCAATAGGTTAAACTTTCGCTATGTGTTCATCTTTTCCATTTCTTGAGGTAGAACCTGTTGCCTTGTAGAAATTGAAACTAATCTTTACTAGTTTGTACAGAATCAATGTTTTTTCGCAGACTTACATAAGTTTGGGTGGAAATCTGTTTATGGTAAAACATCGCAAGTTATACAAAACCAATAAAAACTATTTCTGATTTTAGATTTCAATGCAGCTCCAATGCGTAGCGTTAACGTTACTTATCACCTCTAGATAATTTCTATTGTATTTGGCCATGTGTGACACTTTTATTAACATATCAGAATTATTGTCAACTTTTACTTACAACAGCTACATTTTCTGGAACTATTTACTGATAGTCAAAAACACATTTTCTACACTCAAGAATGTAAAAAATGGTGGACGACTCTCTCATGACAATGAGTGGTTTCTGGTCTTTGAAATTTTTCCCGATTCAAGCATCTTGCTAATGAATGTTGGTCATATCTAAACAATCCGGGTTAAATGGTACGCTATGTATTCAAACACAGCCAGATGCGGATTTTCCCTGTATTTATACGCTAAAGTTAGTAAATAAAATTTCTCTATCCTCATGTAAGGCGTAGCTTTTCTTACCATATCGCAGACCTTTGTGGTTTAACATACCGCAATATAACCTCTCAGCGTGTAGCTTGTACTACTTGTACTAAAGAAATTAACTAAACGTTGTGTTGTTAATTATGAGAGAACGTATGCAGCTTTCTTGGCTTCGGTTTAGCTGGCAACTCTATACTTTTGTATTTATCACACTAATTTATAGTCTTGAACATTTGTAGAGTACATCTGCATTCCATACATTTAGCCTGTTCAAAGCTGACCGGGGTTTCCCTTTAAATGTCTTTGCTCTTTGTTGCCATGCAATTTGCGATGATCATCTTTTCATTAGTTGCCTTTCCATGGAAGAGATTTTAGATTTCAATAGTTTCCGACTGCTTATTGTGTGTTTGTCCCCTGATAAGCTATTTTTGTACAACGACAACTTTCCAGTAACAAATTGACATCAAAGTCTAGCAATTTTCTTTTCTTTGCAACAGCGTCATCATCTTGGTGAAAGCTTTTTTATAAAAAAAAAATAGAGAAGCAGCTCTCCCAGTCGCTAATATAGGTAATACTTATGGGAGCAGCATGCAAGAAAAAAAGAGAAAACGTAAACATTTCATTTTATTGTGTACATACATAAAAGTATGAGCTTAGCACAATCTTTTTGATAACATTCAACAAACTATATGTCTATTAGCTGTTTTTTTACTTTCTCTATGTATTTACATCGTTGTCCTATTATCAGCGTGGCAACACTGGTTCACTTATAGAGAGTAATTTTCATATAGCTATAAACACGGGTCCGTGTCAAACAGCCGATCCGGGAAATACTCGATCCATTTTGATAAGGAAAAGGGTACTTTAATAAGGATCGAGGGTTAAAACATCTTGATCGAGGGTTAAAACATCTTTATAAACACGCTCTGTGCGCGGCTTTTCTCTTGCATGTATTCCATCGTCATGGTATCGCTCTCAATCCCTTTACTCTATTCTCTATTTCGTTTTTTCTTCCTGTAGCCAACTCACTCAGCATTATCCCTTGTGTTTATCTTTGCCGTAAGGATCTACTCCAATGAAAGGAATGGGCGAAGGAGTTGGAGGAAAGACAGACAAAAGTAGGCAGGGGAAGCTGAGGGAAGTCATGAAGAAGAGGAAAGGAAGAAGAGACTATGAAAATAAAAAATTATGACAACCTCATTTTTTGAACTGTGGCAATAATGAAAAGGATTGAAAGGGATGTTTTCAGCAATCACCATCAACCCGTCAGAGGGCATGTAACTCAAGTTGTAAAAAACGGATAAACTTCTTCTCTTTTCGTTTGCTTGCATTAAATTTCCAGTGAAACGAAGTAACGGCTGGCGGATGTAGATGAAAATAATATGGAGCTCCCAGTTGGCCCTGTAACTATTTACTCTCGTCTTTTTGATGGATATAGGAGAAAAAACCTAGAACAAACAGGCTACAAGGAAGAACGGAAATGTTTCAACGTTTCAAAGTCCACCAACTGTAATCAGAACGCCTTGACCTTTTCTTATTGTACTGGTGAATTGTTGCTCAGACAAAAAATGTAAGAACAAAGGCTCACGTAAGATAAGTTATGCTGAGAACCATTCCAGAGAAAATTGTACTTTCATTCTGAAGGGATTATATCCACTCTAGCATAAATTCTGAAATGATTCAACAGCTTCATGTAGCAAATATTGCTTATAACTTATATAACATGCTAACTATAACGTGTGCGCTAACATTCTCAAACTGGTTGAACATACTGGATCAGATTCAGTGGAGTGTTCAGGAAAAGCTTCTGTTCCATGGAAACCATAATATTCAGTCGCATCGATTGGACTTGAATTGAGATTATAAACGCTTGAATGAAGTGTTCAAAGACCCCAACATTTGCAAACAATTCGGAAAATCTTTATTCTGTGGCTAACGTTCCGGGTCATGCTCAAAATTAATCCGTGGCTCGGTCACAAAACGCAAAAGCTCATATTAACGAATGAATATTCGGATCAAGAAGCTATTTATTTATATCAATATACCATGGGAAATATCCTGTCTGTCTGTTGTAGAGAGAGACACTGTTTATTTTGAATTTCAATCTGCCAGCCCATAGTAAGTATGCACCTACTGAAACTTCAATCATTGGTTTTTTGGCTGTTTCTGCCACAGGAAAAGACGCAATGCAATGAAGCGTATCCCACTGCGTTACAAACAAGTGTAGGAAGCCACAAAGATAGAAATACTTTGAAGATCTTAAGTATCTTGCTGATTTAGTCACTGTCGTGCAATCCAGATGCTACGATAATTTATCATTGTGAAACCTACGTAGAACATTTCACATTCATGAGAGCCAACACTCACCTTAACGTGCTCGTCATCATCCTTTCTCCTATCATTGCTGTCGGTGCGAGTTTCTTTAGAAAGTCAAAATTATTGCCATCACAGAAAGATCTATTGAGTCTTTCCTCACTCTACTTTCTAACTCTTTCTCGCTTACTTTGTTGTTGTTGTCTTCTCAGCCTCATATTGATGCACCTGCTCAGTATTATAAAGTTGCTTTTTCTAAAGTAACATTACATCACCTTTTTCCCTTTTGAGTGTCCCCATCGTCACAGACAGTTAGAGTGCCGAGTGACATGTCTATGTGAAACAGCGAAAAAGTGACGAGATAAAATAAGTATCGAAATAGCTCAAGATTTCCTTAGACGAATCCCCGTTCCTTGTCGATATTAGTTTAGTGGCTTTAAAATCTTCCAGTTTGAATGCAGTAAAAATTGAAATCGTGTTTAAAAGTCCTTTCCCTGAGGCTTTGTGGTTGTTGTTTGAGAGCTACATACGCATAACCAAGGTGACAGAAAATAATATTTCACTCCGTATCTAGAATGGCACAGCGGACAGGAACGACATAGACAATAATGACAATAATGCCTGCTTACTGTAAATAAAAATGATAACTTTATCGCGAGTATTCGCCCGACGGTGACGAGCGTGTCAAGTCAAGTGAAGAATACTAAATTGAGGAGGAAGCTTTCCTGAATAAAATAAAATATAAAAATGCACATAGGAAATGGAAGCATGCATTCATATTATAATAGGAATATGCAAAAAGGCGCCGTCTCTTCCATCATCATCCTTGTGGCAACTGCTTTGTAGTCTGTACTGGTAGAATGTTTGTATGCGAAGAAAAATTTGGATGGATTCAGTCATTCAGTGGGCATGTGAGAGTGAGTAATATAAATACGAGAAAGCTTGCCATCTTGTTTCACACCTTCCTTTGTGCATTGTCACCTTTATCCTTAATCTATGTGACACATTCCTGGCCACAGCATGTCTCCACCACATAATATTCAACAGTGAAAAGCGGTTCCTTACTTTTTCTTTAGAGACGTTTCTCTCTTTCCATTACTCGCGAGATAAAAACTTTTTCCAGTCATGCATGTACTTTTACATTGTTGTTCTATACGATGCTCTTACAAGAAGAGAAGAATGGCATATGACAAATGAAGCATGGAGATAAAGTGTTGTGTTGTTACTTTCTTTTTCAGTCCTTACCTTTTTCAAAGAAAGATACACAGCGGTTCAAACAGGAATTTTTCACATTGACATCGTGACCAGCCCTTTGTTTGCGTCAAAGTTCTATAAAAATGACACTGTCCTAAGTTGGCATTTTACAATTCCTGCAGTTGGCAATTATTTTCACATTTTCTCTTCCTTGCAATATCTTATCAATTATAGATTAAAGCATGAAAGTAAAACTATAATTGGAATGAAAAACTTCAAAAAATAGAAGTTAGAATACAAATAGTAGAACTACAATGATGTGTTAAGGAAATATGTTGTTTTATAGAATTTCTGGTCCGAGTAGCTTGAGCTATTGTGGTTCATATAGGTCTACTGGTCTACTATTTACATAATTATTAGACTCATATAACATTAATTTTCACTGTTTTCATGATCTGTTGCTAACGTTTCAAATATATAAAGGTCATAATATTTTGTAACAAATATCTCATTAAATTTATATCGTTGAGCGACCCAGGTCAAAAATGTTTTCTTGGTTGACTTTTTTTGACAGCCTGTTTTGGTTTCGGAATACATAATTCAAGTGCTACAATGGCTCATTCAGTCATGTCTATGCATCCTGTTATTCTGTTCTAACCTTATGAATACTTGAAAACTACAATTTTCCACCTCCAGTACTCGCTTCCTCCTTTATTATTTTATATAGTACATTTGATAAAGCTAGAACTAATTTGCTGCATCAACACGTGCAATCTTACATTCACTGGCACACCTTCATTCAATGCATTTATACAACACTAGCGAACCTGTGTACATAATTTATTAGTACCATTTGTATTAATCTTTGTTCCTGTAATCATTCATGTATAATATAATCATTTATACATGAATGCAATGTTGGTGAAAGTTTTCAATTGATCAACGCTGATGTTCCCATTATTCATTTACACGAAGTTTTCTCCAGCCAGGTTGACACTCCCTTTCTTTACTTTTACCATGTGTAAATGATATTTTACACAAATGTGTAGCATACCTAGAGTATCGATTGTAATCTCATCTAGTGTCATAACAGAAAATAACTCAATATTCAAATTCGACGAAAATTACGTGCCAGCGCGGCTAGAAATTCGAAACATAATTTTAGCTTTAAAACACCAATCTAAATTGATGAAAGGCTTCCGCTGGAAATAAGCAAAGTTGGCTTTAAAATGTAATTAAGCTCTTTTTGTAGTAAAGCCATGAACTTGTAACACAATAAACCTTAACAAACAAAGTTATCTGTGGAGGTTATCAGAATAGGGAAAGCGTCTTGTTGCTGCAAAGCCTGCTTATAAATGATTAAGGATAGGGTAACGGATTGAGATGACGGGAAGCTTTTCTCCATTCACAACAGTGACCATGTTCAATCTACTCCAACTAAATTGGCTAAATGGATTATTCATCTTGTTATTATTATCATCACATTCTTCCTCCCTCTGATATGGCACTACGCAGCAACTAATTGTAAGCAAAGAGCTTTGGCTTAGTAACACGCGTCAGAAGGAAAGAAAGGACTCAGGCAGCTAGTAACTTTGTCATTTGCAAAGATAATATGACAGTAAACTCGTTACAAAATCTGACAGAGAAAAGAAAACATGGAAAAAATTAGGATGCTGTTCATACTCTGTTTATCTATTTTGTCAACTTTCCCTGTAGCATCTTTCAGCGTGCTGCTGTTAAAATCCCCTGGTTGCCGTTATTAATTTGTTTGGAAGGAAAGAGAAAAACTACTCGGAGTACTCATCGTGTTACGTTGTTGTTGTTGATGAAATAATATTATTGATGTCTAAATGCTTCCTGTGTTGTTCTCCTCAACACACCCCACGGTATATCGATATTCCTTCGAGCTATTTTGTCATGCAACATAACAGCAGGAAGATGGTTTCAAATTCTTCTATTTTTACAGAAACGCACACTGCACATTACAAAATCAATGTGTATATATTTAAGAAAACGATAAAAAAGTAGAAAACTTGTGCTTGTTGTTTTATTAAAAAACGCGTTTAGTTATATACGATGCATGCTTATCAAGACACCGAAGAAAAACCAAGGAGGAGGCTGGAAGTCATGAGAAAATCTAATGAATCAAGCTTTTGTTTCACTTTAGAAGGACAAGACACGCTCGCAGAGGGAAAGCCCAGTGGCAGAGGGAGAGAGAAGAAGGAGAGAAAGCATGCATAATAACATTATGAGCAGTAATTGCACCGGTTGCTGTTCTTTTTCTATGCAATATCCACACCATATCATGTCCTTATTTTCGTCGTCGCCTCTCTATCTTCCATTTCGTCGTGTAATTTAAGTAGTACCAACTGGTGGAAGCATTAATTTTAATAGACACAATGAGGTAAAGCCTTATCAGCATCCTGATCAGTTACGTGTACTTTTCCTTCCTATAAATTATAAGTATGCACTACACTAGAGTCACTATCAAGTTCTCAACTTTTCCATCCTAAATTTATCATTTCCATCATAAGATAAATATTGGAAGTTAGTCCACTACGGCCCTGCTACTTTATACTGTGCTGGGAATTTCCATACAAAATGTACATACATACCTATACTACAGTTGGTTACTACCATCGAGAAAATGAGCCCCAGAAAAGTTCCTGGAATGCTTTTCAGGAAGAGGGAATCTCGGCACGATGCTCACTTACTATTCCAAGTATTTCTTCTCTGCCTTACATATATCACCATTCATTGCATATTAGGATGACACAACACGGGAGAAAGCTCTGTATCAGTTTATGACTAGTACTCCCTTCAAAATATGCTCTTGCAGCAGCAACCTATCAGCTCGCACACTGCAAGCATAATGATAATCATCTTTGTCAAGCCTTGACGTCGTCAAATTCCTGTCCTCCAGGCATTCCTAACAAGTATAAAATGTATAGTTTCCTATATTATATTGTTTTATCATCGACAATCATCAGCTTCTTTTCGCTCAAGTTATTATATGTCATTTTGTCGTCAACCTGAAAGCGCCGTACGTGCAGTAATATAAACTTAATTTTTTATTATTGCTGCAAAACTCAGTATGTGTTCTAAAGAAGTGAAAGTCGTAGCAGTTTGCCCCATATCCACAGATTGGAAATGAAGTATTAAAAACGAGTCGTTCAAAGGCTCGCAACTAATTCGCGGTGCTTGCTTTCTTTCTGTAACATTCGCACCATCAGCACTTGTAAGGTTTCCTGGATGTTCTACCTCCATCACTACACTGCGGCACGACACCTACATTCATGGAATGTGTGTTTGGGAAACAGCATGCCATCAAAAAGAGATGCCGTCGTCCCAATGGGCATGTATGGAGTGTGAGTACTGGTCTTCCTTAAGCGACTCATAATGCTCTAACTCTAACATTATTATGACAACATGAAAATTCTCTGGACTTGACTTGAACGTCGTCAAATATGCCAGTCATAGTTTCAGTTTTGCAATTTAGATCGAGGCAAGCGAACCTAAAATGGAGCAGGGACAGACCATAATGAATTATTAGGGATAATGTCGGATATACATGGGAGAAAATGCGAGTAATTTCTAGCATGCGTGTCCACTTACGTGTGTATGTTTTAGGTTTTTGGTTCTGAATCGATGGAAAGCGAGGAATGAGAGAATGGCTAATTAGTCATGTTCCATCAAAATCTACATACTATCTGTATTCAAAGTGTGTGCATGTACACCAGGCGCAGCTACCCCTTCTTGAAAACTAAATGTAAGTGATGCAATAACTGTTTGGAAAGGAGAAAGTCATGAGCATCAACACCCTGGGTAATAAAATTTTGTGATCGTCAGAGTCTCACAAGTTATTTCGCTGTTTCAACCGTGCAATTGATGAAATACTCTTAAGATTTTATGCTGTGTCGTAAATTTTAAATTGACGTAAAGATCATGAACCAAGACAGCAAACGGAGAGAAAATTAGGTACGTTGTTATTGCTACAAAGGCTCTTTCATTCCGTCAGAGCAATGGACATGTATAGAACATAGTAGAAGAGAAGCACGTTATCATAAAACTTGAGCAAATATTGTTAACGAAGACAACATTGCTAATAGCATTTTATTGTCGATAAAATATCTTCAACCTCGGTATGCATCGTTCACGTCTCATTATTACAATCAAAATCAGTAAAGCTTTTATTGGCCTTCCTGCCTTTTAAAATTAGCACACTTCTCATTCCACCTCCTAGTTAGGAGTCTCTACAAACTGACAATGCCAAGTACCATGACTATATTCACACTTTCTCTTCATTACCTCGCGCTAGCAAGGCTATTATGCTGTGCTACTCCTCTTCTGCCATTTTTTTCCTCTGCTCATCAGCATCTTTGGAGCTAGGCCCTCTTCCTGTGCCTCGTCTGACATACATGACGATGAGATGAAAAGAAACGATATGAGAAGAAAAGACGGAGAAATGTATGCGGGGCTCAAGTGTTAGGTACAAGTACATGCATGAGAGTATCAACCTAAGTCGTTTGATTTGATTTGGTTTTCTTTGCATTCCAAAGTCTAGTAGCACCAGCAGCCCAACTGTTTCATCATCACAAAGAATAAATGATTGCTCCTAATAATACGCGTGAACGGCGTCTTCCTTCCTATACTCTTTCCATATAGACTAGAACAGGATCTACCTTCACCTCATCACCGCGATCAATTTATTCACTGCTTCCTTCCATATAGGAACATCATCACTTGACTTGCTTCCCCTTTACTGCATAAACTTTTCCCTGATACCACTTTCCATTCATACGAGCTACAGTGAAAGCTCAGGGGGCTAAATAGGATGAATACAAAGATGTAAGAATGTATAAAAATGAGAGGCTTTTCTCTACTCCATCATCATTTCGCATACAATATTGCAAATATCTAGCAACTCATGTATATCTCTTATCTTACCTAAATAATCATGTTACTCTGTCATTACTATTGCGTGTGCTCCTTGTATGACTTTTTATAACCTTCCGTATCGTTTCAATCTTGTTGCAGACTTTCTTTTGTTGCTACGACTTACAAAGGGAATCAGGGCGCGTTTGTGTAGTCTTTTCTAACATTTTCCACTTTTTCATGTATCCTAGGTGAATGCTTTATTCTGGAAATCTTTGTTGAAAGTAGCTTTTCCGTTGCCGGCAGCGTCTACTTTTCTTTCCGCCTCCAGCTTACCTAGTGCAGAGGAAGAACTCTATAAAGACATTAATAATATCTCGAGAAATTTCGCTGTGTACACAAATGATTCTTTATTTTTCAATTTAAAGCCCATTAGATTCGATTGAACTAAGGTGCTGCTCAAATTATCTTTGGAGTCACATTTTCGCTTGTACCGCTTACACTAAAGGCACATGTTGAGTGCGGTGACTTGATTGGGTTCTAGCCTTTACTTTATAAGCTCGTCTCCTGATCCTTTGCTCCTTTGACAATTGCAGAGTAGTTCAAACAAATAGAGCAGCATGGGAGCCTTTGGGTAAGGACTCGCTCATCATAATGTGGTGAGCACGTAAATGTGCTTCTTGCGCTACTACCAAAGCCACCCTTACATCACATCTATCAGAGTGTCTGGATGGAGCCACTATGTTAAAAAAGGGAAAATAAATGACGAGGAAAGTAGAGCCGTCGTGATTCTGATAGAAGATGGCTGTACGCCGCGCGGCTTTCCTTCTCCACCCTCATCATCTTCCACTGCCTCTACTTTTCCTCACTTGATTAGTCTTGTTCAAACAAGATTGTGTAGCTGTCAGGAATAGCTCAACAGGGTTTTTATCATCCGCCTTCTTCCATTTTCTCGTTCCCCTTTCGTTTTTATTCATCTTGTACCGCTAACGAAACTGTCGTAGGAGATATTATATGTACCCTGCAGAGGGAAACGGATGCCTTTCTTCATTTCTTCGCCAGCAAGAGATTTTTTTGCAAGTGGAAGTAGAAAAGGCCACCAGATGCAGTTTGTGTAATACATTCCAGTGAAAGATCTTGGAATTGAGAATGATTATGATGGAAAGAACAGCGTTAGAGAACATGTATGTATATTATAAATCGTGGGGGAGAGACAATGTGGCAACACTTCAATGAGATCTGTTTACAGAAAAAAAAATCCTGAACTATATAGTCTAGAAAAAGTTGATGACTTTGCATTGTGTCTCCATTATAAACACCGTGCACACACACACACGTCAAGATAATAGCAGTGGTAATAAATATGTGAATGCTGAGTCCGTACTAACACAACCCTCAGTCGCCCATCAATATTTTTGTTGATTCTCCGAAAAATGAGATTTGAGTTTTCTTTGGGAATGCATCCACTTTATGAAGCTTTCTCGTGGAAATATATTTTGAGACAGGCCATTCCATGAAATGTGTTGTTGCTTAAAATGTTAGGATGGAGGCCTTCCCTACGGATATTTATTTAAACTCTGGCATTTTTTACCATTCCCTCACTAGGAGTAGACATCTCAAGTCGGTTTTCTTTCCTTTCACACAATTGTATCCAAAATACCGTCTAAGGCTTTTGTTCATAACTTGCATGTTGTAATAAATTGTTCGTCTGGTCAACAGTCAAGGACGGAATTACAAACGGAAAAAAGGTTGCAATATCTACTGGATAAGACATGATGAAGCAGGCGTTTAAACATTTTTGAACCAAACTATTAAAGTCTTCACTGTTCACATGGCTCATACGAGACCTTATGTAAGCACGTTTTGATCCTAGGGATTGTCCACAAAGAACGTCACGTGGAGTGCAGGTTGGGCTATTTGTGAAAGGCCCGAAAAATGATTGTATGGAAGTAAGCCATCATAAGGTGACTGGACGAACCTGGTCAGCCGCGAGGGCTGACCAGGTCCGTCTTACGGAATCGGCTCTTGGTTCAGACGGCCTCTTGTCGCTGGCTCGTCTTCTGTCGGGGTGGACCCGGCCGCCGTCGTTGGGTCATATCTGCCAGCCGTCGGGGCTCGTCTGTCGCCTGTGGGGCTCGGTCCTCTCGGCTGATGAAGGTTTTCTTCCATACAATCACAATCATTTTTCGGGCCGTTCGCAAATAACCCAAGGTTCACTCCATGTGACGTTCTTTATGGATCATCCCTACCAAGGGAAAAAATAAAAGCAAGTAAATAACAGACCAAGAGGAAATCACTCTGTCAACACAACATCAGCAATATAGCATACGAGAAAAGTTTTTATTCTTTTTTTCCGTCTTTACTACTGCTATCGTTTAGATTACACGGTTCGCCAGATCATCATGTTGCAACCATAACGGACCTATGGTGAAAGTAGATAAAAGAAAGGAGATTGGCCATCAAGAGGAAACGGAGGGTTGCAAACGAAAAAAAAAGAAATCTTGTTCTCAGTTTTCGATAAATGCGCTGTTTCTTTTTCATATTACGTGTTTACGTGTGGGAAATGCACTAGAGGGGCAAAATCTCACACTCGTGTTGAAACTGATGACGAAAAAGAACCCATTTGGGATGATTGTGAAAAGAAGAAAGAAGATAGTTGCCGAGCTGAAGTCCACTTTCTCCTTTACCACTTCCGTTTTCCATTCTCACTCGCCTACACTTACAAGTACTTTGTTCCATTCTGTGTATAAATCAGAAAGACAAAAGTTTGTAGCTTTGTTTTGACTTTTCCCTTCAGCCATTCATACACTCTCGTCGTTTTATTCCAAAGACTCCATTCCCCTGATCAAGTGAGTTTTCTGCCACACATCTGCACACAAACACAAAGCAGATCTAGCTGACAAAACAGGAAGTGACTTTGTGATCTTTGAATCCTGCCAGACTACGTATTTACAAAAGCGTATCTAAAAGAACTTAGTAAAATAAACTGCTGGTAAAAACACCAGCAGGAATAAAAATTCTGACGACCTACGTCATTATTATTCTTTCTTATATAAAAAACTCCCCCTCTTTGGGATATACGGATTGTAGCGATAGTTCAATAAAGTCAAGGCCAACTGCGGCAAAGAAAATCGAATTCAAGATTTGTTTTCAGGATTCAAAAAGTTTTCATCTACTCCATTTAACTTGAACTACTACTTGAACAAAACAACCTGCAACGAAAGATGTGTGATCCGAACAATAGAACTTTTTCCTTTGGTGGTTAGATCACATGACAGTGATACTGATTTTTTGTCTTGTTATACTTCAGAACACAGCATTATATTGAAAAAACACAAATATTAGTATATTATACATATAGTAATAGTATAGTTGATTTTTAGACACTTACTCCAAATCACTGAGACTTTGAATTCTCTTCTCTCTACCTGGTATAAATTCTCTTCATTTAAAATTTTTATACTTGAACATAATCTGAGTAATTTACAATAAAATCTCGTTTTCTTACTCTATATTTCGAAAATAACTAGCAAACAGGCAAGTCAATAGAGATGATATCTTTTTAATGGTGTGTGTTTGCCCTCAGCTCTTTAATATTTGTAATATGACCATTACAACCAGACAAGAAATTCCGTTGAGATGTTTTGACTTATAGTACGCATGCTTGTACAAGCACCAGGATCATCAAAGTAATAATCCCCAGAATAAATTTACAACAATTATCAATTATGTCCCATTAATTCCTGGTAAAAGAATAGATATTTACAACTAGATCTCTAAAGCGTCATTTTATAGGCATGTCCTAAAAACACTACGACGTGTAGCGTGTGCTGGAGAGTAACATAATTACTATTGTGAAATAGTGAACAGATTTGGAGTAGCTTAGTTCTATCAGTTGCTCCTCTGACTACTTTCCCATGAAGAAAGGGGCTTCGTGTGGAAAAAAGTTCCCAAACACTAAGTCAATTTGACAGGAAAATGGCGGCACCGGCAAGTCAATGGGAGTAAGTCCGGTGCTTTGGTATGTTAATTATGTGAGAGGAGAAGATCCTGTGATCTCTAACCGTGTCGACAACGACCTACCAACATACACAATGAATCTTCCAAACGCATTCACGCAGACAGAGGAGCTTCTTATGAACATTCCTGAACGAGTTCCTCACGCCTTGCATTTTTCTGCTTGTTCGACCACGAGAACTGGCTAGGCAATAATAGGAGAGGGTGGTTCTCCTACTAAATATTAAGCTAATTTGCCTTCTACCTGTCGTCACGACCCGCACAGGCAAACTACCTCTCTATTTCTCTTACTTACTCCAGCATCTTAACAGCACAAGTTTAACAAGAGGACATAAAATCGCCATTCCATCTAATAAGCCGTGAAATATTTCCCAGCAACACACAAAAAGGTAGGATTACATGAATGAAAAACAAGCAGATTGAATCTACAAGGAAATGTGAACGGTGAGCAGCGCTTGGTTTTCTATTCCAGGTCTAGACAGAAAAACACATTAAAAAGACGAAGACGATTTAGGTGTAGCTTTCTCCTGCTCACATATTGTCTTAAATTAAACAAGTGTAGTGCAAAAAGGAAAAGCTTGTTCATTTGATAAAACAGGAAAATGGTATGGTATCTTCTCCTTACCACATTACTGTAACCTGATTTGCTTGTTTTCGGGGACAGTCACATCTCATTGGAGTGTTCCTGAGCTCAAAGTGCAAAAAGGTAGGTTAAGTAGGTTTCCATTATAGGCTTTGAAAAGCCACATCAAGAAAAGTGTATGAAAAGAGAGAGACTCGACTGGTTAAGAGAGATGACTGGTAGCGACATGGCACAAACGACACGACGTTGTGGTGGTGACAAAGAGACTATTTTTTGAGGCAGTGCATGCTCCTCATTGAGAAGATAATGTTGTGTGAAAGGAAGACAGAGAACCTGTGATGTATCTAAATAAAGAGGATCCCACACATAAAGTGCCACATTTTCTGTGAGTTACGTTTAAAATTGTCTCATCTCCTTGGCCGTAAGACGTAAAGGTCTGAAAACAACCTCGAACGGTGGAGTAGTTGTTGGAGTCCTGTAGGGAAGCACCTTCAATAATGCTCTTCCCACTGCCACTATCACCACCGTGATAAGAAAAGTTTACACTTGAACATGTTGTTACATTTTACCTCTTCCACTAGCAATAAGCATCTCTCCTGTAACTTGCCCTCTTCTGCACAAAATGGTCTTGTGTTTGTCTCTTTTTCTCGTGTCTTGACTTTTTTATGGCATTAAAACACAGTCAACAGATAAGTAAGGTAGAAAATATTGGGATAAATGAGTTGTCCCTAATCTACCATATTGTTTTATCAGACAAAACTACAATATAAAGTCGGTAAGTACCATTTAACCAACAAGCGTGTTAAGATTCTCAAGAAAAAAACTTCAGCCTTATGGTAGCATCAAGTATGTATTACGTTGTCGTGTTGGCATGTCGCCTTTTTTAGTCAACACGTTGGGAGAAAAGAACGGAAGCACTTTAACACACTTTTTTATACTCTTCTCAAAGTTCTATTATAGAACAAGAATAATAAAATAAAAATAATGTACAATATCTACTACGCTTCATGGGCTCTGTTTGTTGTAAACGTATCCGAAATAGCGACAGGATGCAGGTAAGTGATGTAAGTGGTATCCTTGGGAATACCTAGGTAAATGGGAAATTTAGACTGAGATATGAAAGTAGCGAAAACACCTTGCGACAATGGATCTTTCCAGTTTCCCTTAATTTGACAGACTGACCGCATTACATGACACTCGCAATGAAAGTATCTGGAATGATAAGACTACAACCCCGTGCCACAGCAATTTGTTTTCCCTCAGTATCCTCTTTTATGCTGTGACACTTTTTATTCGGTACGAACGGAAAATGAGGATCGTGTGCGTGTAATATGGTTCACGCTACAAACTTTTTTTTGGGAGTACAACGAATTTTCGTGGCAAGTAAAAACAAAAGAATAACGGCTTAAATTCTCTTTCGGTGGGAGAAAAATAAACAAAATATATGGTCCGAGCATATATTTTATGTAACATGTTGTAAGATACTCCTCAGCGACAAGATGAAAACCATTGCCAGGTGTGCACAGTTAAGTTGAGAGGGAAAAAAAGTAGCGAAGAATTATATTTTGGAGGAAAGTTATTGTTTTTTACTTCACTTTTTCAACTTCAGTTGCTTTTCTAATTTACGTACTTACCATGTAGTGTTTGTGAGTAGCGACTGAGAATCGAAAACAACGTATCTCCAGCCAGCTATAGCTTTGAGTACAGTCAAGTGTAGTAAGCTTTTTCACGGAAATTGCGATACACACATTTGTTTGTAGTATGTACAAACCAAAAGTTTATACAAAATAGAAAAGTTTTCAAACTTTATTGAAAACAGTTAAACTTGCAAGACAAAAAAAGGAACATGGAGTTGTATATATATATGTGAAGAAGTGTGATGTAGTCGTATGGAAGTAAAAGTTGAAATCAGGTTGTTCTCAATCAACATACTCGTTTTAAATATGGAATACACTGAAGCAAACGACAAAGCTATTACTAATTCTTTATCGGCAAACTTACATTAAATTACGAGATTTCCAATGGGAAATTTAACCAAATTACATTACTAAACCGGATGCATCAGGACACTTAAATATTAACACAGTTCGATTCATGATTATGATGAACCACCTTTAATCTGAAGACCAGTTTTTGTTTTGTTTTACACACAACTTTGGTGGGAGACGCGGATCAAAATTTCAAGTAGGAGAATGACTGAGAGAGTGGGCAATACGAGAAAGAAAGTTGAACAAAATATTTCGAGT
>JAAXOA010000156.1:0-32703 GCA_036561885.1 Salina celebensis | reverse complement strand
CAACTATTGTAAGTGGTTTGGTATACGTGAGTATTTGTGTGGGTCATGTCATATCGCACGGAGAAAGGAAGGGATGAAGAGGCGAATGATAGGCATTGTGGCTCTATCGTTCCATCTCCAATCCGACTGCTCGCTTATTTCGTGGAAGACAAGTAATATGACTAGTGGCAAGGAAGTTTGAGGGAAGCACACTGAAATAGAGTCTCACGAAAGCCGTTGGTGTGGAATGGGGAAAAAAACGCAAGTTGCAGGAAAGTAAGAGATAAAATAAAACTAGCAGAAAATTATCCGGATGTACTTAAAGAGAAAAAAAGAAAATGGGATTGATTGTGGAAGAATGAGAAAATATCAAACAGAAAAAAGGTGATGCTGACGATAAAACTGATATTCCTGGGTGATGACACAAGAAGTATGGAATTGTTGAG
The DNA here is from genome assembly GCA_036561885.1 of Salina celebensis. Classification (NCBI taxonomy): domain Eukaryota; kingdom Metazoa; phylum Arthropoda; class Collembola; order Entomobryomorpha; family Paronellidae; genus Salina; species Salina celebensis. Next base: position 32,278 of record JAAXOA010000156.1, on the reverse strand, counting down.
GTAATGGATTGGATGTGAGTTCCATCGGGGAGAGAATAAAGCTATTTATGTTTACGTGATAGAAAGACATTGGGGTTTGCACTTTCACGCGTCTCACCTCTGCCGGAAAAGCGTATCCATCAACAGTGTGCTCAGATCCGGCTTCATCACGCATTCCATAGTGAATGTGAATCTCGTGAAATTGATACCGATATGAGAGTGGACCGCCTGTGATGTTGACCAAAGTTTTTGGTAGCTGACTCCCAGAGCCAGACATTCCTCCACCGTTGGGTCCCCCGTTGACTCCCATACCACTCATGCCTAAGGACCCGCCACCCATACCCCCACCACCTGGTACACCTCCTCCCATACTACCGCTGCTACCACCTAAAAATCCTGAATCTGAAATTCCTCGAACGCCTCCTAAGCCCGCCAATGTTGCCTCCGAATCAATGCCACCGGAACCATTTTCTTCGTCCCAATTTCCCGTGTAGAAAATGACGCTGTGCCCCGTATTTGTCATAATTCCATTCACCTGTAGTGCACAAAACAAAAATAAGAATAAAACCCAATCCATTTGTCATTTTCCCAGCTAACAACACAACTGAATTTTTTTCCATTAGCCCTTGCTTCCCCAGTAAAAATTATTGCACTACGCTGGATGCTCCAGAAAATATGAAAGGGGTAATAAAACCATAATGTAATCTGTTGGATGAATATCGTTACTGCTACTGTTATTACTCCAGTCTCAACATGTTCACCAGAGTCCCACATGAAAATATACTTCTCCTCAATTGTGTATTTAGCTTGCTTATAGATCAAAAAGCGTGAAATAATAAAAATACAACAAACAAATCGAAATCTCACTCAATCTCTAATGGGCTTAATGTCAACACACCATTAGCCCTTTTCTTTCCTTTATACTCATTTTTACATTGTGCTCTCCACGATTTTCATTCATTCACTTGCTCCACATGGAGTCTCAATCCTTCTTTTCCATTTCACCATCAGCCCATTATTGCCAATAATAATGCAAACGAAAAGGTAGATCACCATGAATGAATGTTACTTTTCCAAATCCTCACTCAAAGGATTACCTAAGCAAGTATGGCGATGAAATGGATATTGGATATCACACCGATATGTTTTCCTCCATTCTACTTTCGGTGTTTGCACAAATTCAGTGTTACAGTAGTGCATTACGAGGGAATGACTATCGTTGATATTTTGTGAGTGGAAAACAGAGGTCATCCATAATTCACAAATTACATTACCCTGATGGTTTAGTACCCTGCAGTTTTGTTAGTTACAGCACTAAATCATATCAACTCGTGGATAAGAATGGCAACGATGCACTTATTTGCCATGTTTTTCTCTCCTTGTCACATTTGAAAAGTTCCAATACAAATCTGAAATAGAGCTCCACCCTGTAAATGCGTAGTTTTGGTTGTATGCGTTGACTGGAAGCATGCCGTAAAACTTTCATGAGAAAACCTGCATCTTCCTATTTTGTTGTTCTGGGATTAAGTTAACGATGTAATAATTGCGTAATTGAAATAGAAATGCGGATGGGATCACGTGCTATGATGCACTTTCGCCAGGATCACGTCATTCAGAAAAGTTTCAAGAACCCTGTAATACTTTGAGTGATTAGATATCGGAGGAGAAAACTTACCCTGTCTTTATCAATATGTATTGGCCTGAGATTTGGGTCATAGAGAAGTTTGGCAGGTTCCAAGTTTATGGGGGATTGTCGGTGACCTTTATGGCAAAGGCTCCAGTCCGGATTAATAAGTCCCCAAAACGCTGGACCTGTTCAGAATAAGAGCAAACATTTCCAGGATAAACAAGTACAAACTTTCATCTATGGAATACATAATATTTGTTTGAATCCACACGAGAACGAACATTTTTGTACTAACAAATAGCTGGGCTTCATGAATAAAACTAACTACGGGGTTTCTTCTCTTCCGGCGTATTTCTTTGTTCCGTTCATTGCTCTTGCAAGTTCCGCTGTGGTAGTGATACGGCAGTGCAGTATTTGAAGCCCTGCACGAGGAGAATCTTTATCAAGAATGTTTCAAGAAGTGAAACAAGTTAAGAGGAAAACGAGGACGAACCAGGAAGAGGTTAGGGAGAAAGTATCAAGTTTGTTGGTGTGTTTGAGTCTGTCGAATGGAGAAAGGAAGAGTAACTAAGTCTTCTATTTTTCTGACTCGTCTACCACGCCAGTTTGAGATTGGTAAGTGGTGAAAAAAAAACCAATGGTACTACTTGTACAACCAACCCCGCTTATTACTATTATGTTTAGAGGAAGAACAAGAAGAAAAAAAGAGCTATTTTCTGGAATGCGTCCCCAAAGTGTAGTAAATTTAGCTTGAGTAAAAGTAAAAAGAAAAATGAAAGAGGAAAAGACGACCATGAAAAGCTAGCATAGTTCAAGATTCGTATTAAATGAAGAGACTGACATCGAGATATTTTTTTACAGTATCATGCCTTTCCTATTCACAATCCAAGGCTTGGTACCGCATCAAAATTCTTTTGACGATGGGGGTGGTCGTTGGACCCTTCTCTTCTCTTTTCGCGTCTTGAAAAGAAAGAACAAAAGGAGCGAAGAAGACAAAAATGTATGAAACGGAACAACGAGCAGGACAACGACGGAAGTAAAAGCTCATTCGAAATCATCACAAGAGAAAAACTCTACGGACGTAAAATAGTGAATGTGTAGCATCCATGTGTCCATTAATTTTTTTTCTCTTTTGTAAATCTGACTAACATCGAGAAAGGGAGAGAAAGAAACAGTTTTGGGACAAATAGATAACGAGGCTTTTTGGCAGAGGAAACCAAAAGAAAACATATTTTAAATCTGTGTTTTCCATGAAGATGTATCTTTTTCTGGACGAGATTGTAAAAGAGAGATAGGTATCTGGAAATTTTTGGATTTATAAACTGTCGCTTTGTCGTCTTAAGAGAATACAACTAAAAATGCGTATTCTTCATCTGTTTAACACTATAAAAAAGAGAGTAACTCCCTTGTTGTAAGTGAAGAATGATAATGGCGAAACTCGCTGCCACGGTTTTTAACAGCAGGAGACTCATGACTCACTCATGACTGAATGGAATGGAGATATGTGTCCATTTCCTAGACCGTCCTGACACAACTCTCCGCAGTTAAGTTTAACAGTGAAGGAACTATAAGTACAGGCAGTGGAAGAGGAAGAAAGAAACGTGTGTAGCATTTGTAATTAGGGTTATTTTTCGGCGCTGTTAGCTGAATAGAAAAAAAGTGTGTCTTGGCTTCTCTCCTTCATTGCTAATTCTTTGTTCCTCCAATCCCTCACATTGTTTCCGTTGCTCCCTCCACGATGACTGAACATTATCATTTATGATTTAAAGAGGGGAACAAAAATCAACACAGTGGTAATATAAAACAGGAAGCTAATCCATGCTACATGCAACAACAACAAAAACAAGATGAAAGTGCTGTCAGCCTCAGATTGCTATAGTCTTGAAGTTTTTTAGCGGATCATGGATTTTCTCTTCTCCTCCACAGCGTAGTGCTCTTATGTCCTGTCAGCTCTTGGGTGGCAGAACAAAGAAAATTCAAAAACTGCACACTTCGTAGCTGATTATACAAAACTGATTTTGCATACTCTGACTATTTTATAATGGGTTGTAGATATCTAAGTTGACGACAATCGATTTCATTAATTATAACAATATTCAAGCAATAGAAAAACCAAGATAATTAGAGATTTTTCTTACCCGAGATACCATCATATGTCCACCAATCCTCCCAAATTACAGCTATTGAACCTGTAACAAAGAAACACATTTGTTAACCTTTTAATTGCAACCGTTTAGGAAAAAAAGGAATAATATCATCGATTTAGCGTCTACTTGACGACTAATTTTCACTCCCTTTATCCACTGATATGCTATACAATCAATACACACTTTAATCCAACTCGTAATGCAAGTACAAATGTCGCATTTATTAAGTTCACGTCGCAAATTCGTACGAAGGTTTTACATTGGAAAATTTGTTTCAGCCTGAGGGTATTCACTAGAAAAATTTCATTGCATTTGACAAATGCTGAGTGTCCCAACTCCCAGCTATGTCATACAGTCCAAAGTATGTAAATATGTAAAGTGTAGCGTGGTTTGTTAGTTTAAAAGCATTGTTTCATCTTTCATTCATTAGTTTCATAGTTTACTTTTAATTCTTCCACGTGAGCTCCATAATTGAACAAATAAACTTTGAATAAGTAACTGCCTTGTTGAGTTATCATATCTTTGACAGCCACATCTTACGTTGTCGATTCAACAGAATAGAATGTGAAGTGCAAGCTTCCATGTCGTTTTCAATATCGCCCCTTTACCACGTGGCTTTTGTAATATTAGAATGTGCACACATCATGATTGGTATTCAACAGAGTTTTTTAAAAGTTTCTACAGATAATGCACCCACCTCCTTTCCACTCAACTGTTAGAGCATCGAGCAGTATTGCTTATCTAGGCAACTATCCTGATGTACACTTGTAAAATGCATCAAAGAAAACTTGTAACATTGACGACAATTGACTTCGTTCATTCTCCCACAGTTTTTCCAATGAACGTTTAGTAGCCTCTTGCTCGTTTCCTTTTCGACTGAAATTCAATGTCAATTTGTGTAGTCACTTGCAGTCCCTTCGTGAGAACATTTCACTCTGTTGCGAACGTTCAAAAGAGGATGCACGAGAAAAGATACTTCACTGGGTAGATCAGAAAAAACTGAAGATCATTATCGTCTAGACTAGTTAGATTAGTAGAATAGAGAAGAAGGATGAGAGGAAAAGTGAAAGCGAAGCACATTTTGGGTGATGAAACGAGATTGTATGATAAAAGGAGGCGTACACGGGGTAAAGTCATGTACATGATAAAGAACATGTGCCAAATACCCTCTAAAAAGCGACTTATTTTCTCTGTATATTTTTCCTTAACCCCATTTTGAATTTGCATATCACAAAAAATAATATATTCAATGTTGCAAACAAAATATGGCAATTGGACGTAATTTTTATACGACATAAACTATTGGATAGGTTTATCAAGCGAGATGGAGTTTCATGGATTGTCGTCAAAACTGCAATTTCGTCAGTCAACTAAACTATGCAAATAGTGATTGGGTAAGTGAACCATGACAAGAACAAACCTATTGAAGCTACAACTGCCGAGGGAAACCATGGAAGAAGTGTATACTCAACTCAGCTCCATTCACCCATGAATTTAGTTGTTTTTGTCGTTCCATCTTGATTTCCCTTGAAACAACAACGAATCAAGTTTTGACGGTAAGAAATGTGAATTCCCAATTTCACTCAACATAAGTCCATTGCAGCAAAAAAAAAGTGAAGATAATACCTTCAACTGGGAAAGATGAAAAAAACGAATATTTCATAAATTCCAAATGAATTTGGAATAAAGGTGAAATATGGAGCAAGAATACATTGTCAATTTACAAAGTTGAAAGGGGTGCAGCTCTTTCAATGGTTAGCACATCGCAAGCGAGCTAACGAAAGGACAAAGATGAAAAAAGTTAATTCCGAGCAAAGAAAAGAAAGAGACAAATGGCTTGTCTCATTTGCAAAAGGACTTAATTTTCGGCCCGAGCAACGATGATATATCGACCTTTCGTTTACATTCTACTAGTGAATGAGAAACAAACGCGGAACTGATTCTATTTTCTTCTTGTCTGCACGCTCAGTCCTATTACAAGGGTGAAAGCAGATGTGTCTCTGGATTTTTTGTTTACTTTTCAACTTCCATTTCCCTTACAGGATTACACTACTTTGCTCTCATTAGGAATGCACAGCAAACGGAAAAAAATGGAAGACTGGGACAGCCTCTGAGATCTGTTTACAGTAAGAAAAAACTGTTGAGTTGGGAACTGAAGCTACCTTTTTGAACAGAAAGAAAATCTTGAAATAGCGAAAGGCATTCTGACGATAGCCCGACAGAAAGTGTTTCCTTTAGAAGACAGACGGAAGTGTCAGAAATCATTGACAAAGTGATATTCTTCCCTTTTACGTTTCCCTTCAATTTCCACGTCCTTCTAAACTTGCACACTTTTCGGCGAGAATATAAAGAGAAAGTAACTCTTGAGCTCAACCTCTTTTGATGATCAGTGATGGTGATGACATATTCTATCTTTCTGGATTAGATAATTAGCCGAATTAGAATGCACACTGGATTTTAGCATGCAGAAGGAGGGATTTCACACTTTTTCTGTCTTTTTATGTTTAAGCGAAGACGCTTCCGCATAACGCTATGGAAACAACGGAAGGGAAAACAAATTGAATTTTACTTTCTTCATCGTTTAGTTTGCCGACTTACATAAGTCAAAAGGTAATGGAAAAGAGCAAAACTATGATGTACGGTCGAAGAGAGTCCATACATATAAATGTAAAAGCTAAGACGGGGCTGAAGCCTGGAACTATGACTAGTGAAACCTATGAAAAGGGTGAAAAGTGTTACCCTTTTTATTTTTCCAGGTTGTAATATACGTATCTTCAGGCTGTATCACAGGTGCTTACATATAATATGAGTTTGTCTTCCAAGACAGTGCGTGTAAAGAATCACACAGTTGCATGCGACCTGATATAAAACTTCTAAGGAAATTTATTCATGGTTTTAATCGCTGTTCTTACTTCAAATTGATACACTTTACCACTACTTTCACTCGGTACTCGTTTGTTATCTCAAAACAAACCCAGTTTGTACATACGGGAAGAACCTAAACGGTACGTAACTAAACCTGTACTTAAGAAATTAGAGTAATATTTGTGAAAATAATGATTTTTGAAAAACCGGATATTGTTATATGGTGCCCAAAATGGATGTGTGTTATATGCATTTAAATGTTTTTATTCCGTCAAAATTGCCAAACCATTTTAGCCGTACTGGATAACTTTTCCGAATCCCCCATTGCAAACACATCACGTCACATTACTTGAACGCAAAACTGTATAACTTTTCTTTCACAATATAACATTTAGAATTTGCGCTATAAACTTTAAGTTGGCTATTTTGACTGTATTCCCAAACAACAATGCTGCTAATATACAAAAGGAAAAGTTTGACGCTGTCAATTTTCCACCGCGTGATCATTCCAATGATGTCATGGTCTTGTTGTTATTACTGCACTTTCTCGCTATTCACTCCATTACAAATACTCACCTTCCCCTCTTCTTTCATTTAATTTTTTTACGAAACTGAAAAGAGGACGAGAAAGTTTACTAAAACTTTTTGTCTGTAGTAATAGTTATAAATCTATAATGCACCTTGCGCCTTTGGTGATTGTTTTTTGGTTGGTATAGAAAAAGGCAAGTTTTACTTCTTTCTTTTTTGTTTCTTCGCCACTTTCAATACAAAAATTGAAGTGAACAAAAAAAGTTGCATTTTTTCCTTCCTTTCTTTTCAGTTTTCGTTTCTCGAAATTCTTCTGCTCAACTTGCCCTATCATTATTATTATTATGTGTATTGACAAGTTGAAGTTATGTTCGGAATGGTGCTGTTTTAGGATCTAAAATAACTTGTAGCAACATTTCTCCCTCGCCAGAAACAAAGAAAAAAACTTTTTTCTTTGCTTACTTTCCCCATAAAGAACACTGTTTTTTGTTTCCCCTAACTAGATATATTTTTTTTCTAAATGAGAGTACAATCGCACACTATACCATTGCCTTTTTGATGGTAATAACAACAAAACCATGTACTTACTGATTATTCTTTACTGTTTCCGTCTTAAATCAAGCGAACCCTTCACCTTGCACTTTAGCTGTGTCATTATCGTATTAATCAACTGTTTTTTTTACCTTGTGACGTAAACCATGCACTAGAGAACTTGACAGTATTGTCACGACGCTGTGTGCGCTGTAAGAAACAAAGAATGATAATGATGCTGTGTAGCATTCTTCCAAATGAAATTTACTAGTTCTTTGTAACAACTCAAGTAAAACTAACCTCATGTTGCCACATAATAGTTATGATTATGATCAAAGGGAAATGTACATGTTTTGCCAACATAATATACTAGGTGGACTTTACTAGTGCCATGTGAATTCATGCGTAGTAAAACACTTGTTTTTCAAGTTCTCAATTACATCATGCAGTCCTGTCTATCAAGTCGCCCAGTCATTACTTCTGTCTCCGTGATCATCATCAGTAACTTTCTTTTCTTCTTATCCTTTCAATTTGCCTTTTGAGCGTGGGGTGGGTTCATTGATATCGGACAAAACGGGCAACTCCAAATGCTACGGTTCACACACATTAATGGAACATACACGGGTAAAACACTTGTATTATTGGCCCGTTATGATTACACTGGACAGTCGATGCATTACACACGTTTGAATGAACCGGTGGCAATGTCAGAAGTGAAAGTTGCAGTTATATTGAAAGTTAAGACCTCAGGACACACCAAATTGTATGATACTTGAAAGTTAGACGAAAGTTCCTAGGAAACAAGAAAGTTGCAAGTTTTTCAGAGTTATCATCGCAAGGTCACCCTAACAAGTATCAATGCCCACTGGGTAAATAAAAAGCGTTTCTTCCTGTCCATCACATGAAAAGATGTTTGAATTTTAGTATAAACATTACTGTTGACTGTGTTGTTAAGTACAATGCCCAGTAAGTTGCTATTGAGTTGAGTATGCCCGAACAGACATATTCCACGGTAATTTTTTGTGTACTTTAGTTTACACCGGGGTCAACGTCACGTACTGTAAAACTACCTTCAATTTTTTCACTATTTTAGAAACATGGTGGTATGGGTTACGAGGATGACAGAGGAATAGGTAGGAAAACAGGCTGTCGTTCAGGCAAAAAATAAATTGGTACACATTCACGTATACGCTTCATTAAAAGCCGTCTGATTTTAGTTCTAGAGTATTCATGGACAGACGGTAAAGCCACCTTTGGCGAACTTCCTGTGTATTTCCCCTACGGTATTGTTTTACGAATAATGGAATTCGGCTGGACACCAATTTGATATTGTCCCGAAACGTAATTGAAGTGTCAAAAGTGCATGCATTTGTACTACGTTTCTTTACATGTGCATACGTGCACTAAGTGGAGGGATGCAGGCATTGCCTTTTTATTGGGCAATATTTTAAGTAAATGTGTGCTTTGTAGGAGTCTTAGCGACCGATATTGATTGTATCTGGAGGCCATTTGGTCTCTCTAGTCTACCTCAACTCTTATTGCGTTTTGTGTGCACAGCGATAACGATTGCCCAAGTCTTGTTACGTGAAACCGATGTTGGCCACATTAGCTCACCTTAGTACTTTTCGAAAGGCATGAACAAGTTTGGACAAACAGTTTTCAAGGTTCATCCATTTTATCCAGATGCATGATTTTTAATTGTGAATTTTCCTCCGTGATCCGTAAAATTTGTTGTGTACAATATTCATATTATGTATAACCCTTATAGGAATGTTCCCGTAGGAAACCCGTGTAAGTAAGCGCTGCAACTTATAAAAACAATAATAAAGTTTCGGCGCTAGCTTCGCAACATAATTAAAGTATCACCACTGCAAAATTAGCGAAACATCGTTATTTAAGTTTTATTTATAATTTTCCGGAATTTTAAAGCTTCTCCTGCCATTTTGAGATTTCAGTTGAACTAGTGGTGACATATATCCTTTTACCCCAAAGCAAAACTAAAGTATGACTACTACATCTTGAACGTGCTGTAAATAACCAACGTTGTACGGTAAGGAAACTGGCATAACAATTAGGCAAACAAAAGGAGAGTTCTCTGTTTGTTGATTAAAATCAATCTGTTAACATTTGGTTGCAGTAAAAGTAAACAGAAAAAGTAAACAAACTCATCTTCCTCCTCTGACTATCCATGTTTAACATTGATACGCTTTCCCTCGTCTTAATATTTGAACATTCACTGGTATCCAGACATACAGGCGGGATCCTCTAAACAGACTAGTGCAGTCAAGTTGCATCTGACTTTGCTTTCTAGCTTTTACTCCAATAAAAATTCATTACTATTCAGTGAAAGGCTACTGGTAAGGATTTAAACGACTACGAACTACAACTTCCCTCTCGCTAATATGATTTTAGAAATTGATACTTCCGAGTTGTGGAAAGAGACCCTTGTGAGCATACTTGTATTTGTTTTACGAGCCGAGAACACATTGCACACAATGTCATAATCCATTTCATACGTATTGTAATTATAGTTCGGTAGGGTAAAATGTAGGAGGAAAATTACGCTCTCGAACGTGACTTGTTTAATCCCGCGATAGGTGGTACTGGACGTGCATGATGATGAATAGGTTGCAATTAGTTCTGTCTCTCATTCAAATAAGATATGATTTATTGTGCGTGCATGCTAAACAATTATTGCATTAATAACAATAACAATAAATACTTCACGCAGAGATGAAGTCGTTGGACAAGTATTTCACAGAAAGTAAAATTAGTTTTAAGTAAGCAACTAGCAACTATTTAACTCTTGAGCAGGGTAAAAGCATACAAAAAACTCTTTCCAACTTTCTCCTCGCCTTTTAGTCTTTGCTGTGTATGCAAGAAGAAGCTAAATTCCAGCGACTAGATTACAACTTACTAGCATCACGGTTCACGATGCGTTTCAGGTCTATGTGTGATCCAAGAATTTGAAACAACTGGAAAAGTTGTGATGCTTCTGGCATTGAACCCGTATCAGGCCAAACCTAACAAATACCACCGAAATCTTCGCTAACACAGGCTTTTGCTTTTATCGTCACCACCCTGCAAACAACCTAGGGTTTTCGGAATAAAGAGTTCACATCTTGCCCTTTTGAAGCTTGTACTTATCGGAGGCATTTCTGAAGCAATGTTTGCTTCTCTGTTGCGTTAACTTAATTTTCTCATTTCTTCGCATCCAGTCGTAGCCAAGTGCACGCTTGGAAACCGTGTATCAAGTTGCTATTCTTCTCATCAATTGAGGTGAATGCATGCATCCCATGGAGCACTTAGACGGAATGTAAGATTCGTTAAATGATTCCGATTTTCGTTTATTTGCTACATGCTCAATATAATTCGATAAGGGAGTTAGTATTACCGGACGCATCCCAGTGTGCATTCTCCATCCATGCCTGTTTGACATGAACAATTTGAGAGTCAAGCTGTGGTGCAGGTGATAGAATAAAATTTGGTAGCTTGCAGCCTCCGCATTCCCGACCTTTGCACTCTCGTCAGCATTTTCATCGTGGAAATCACAGCAAGAGAAACTAAAAGATATAGGAGTAGTACGGGTTGCACAATAATTTTTATGCACTGAGGGACCGTCATGACAGAACGTAAGTACCTTGTAATCTACTGCTGGAGCATCTAGGATGGTTCTAGTGGAATAGAACAAGAGGAAAATCTGCGTTCATTCCTCCAGGGCTTTCACCCCCAGTACCTACTCCTTTATTCGGCATGTCAAAATTCTCCTCTCCTATCTTTACGCTTATGCCTCAACAACTGTGTGAGAAATCTGAATATTTACAAGTGGAAGAAGGAAGAAGTAAAACAAGAGAGAAGAATGAGATTGTGGTTGCTACCTTGACATGATGATGCATATAATATAATGGTTTGTTTAACCTAACCTGAGAGAAAGTGGAAGGGAGAAGAAGAAGTATCACTACATCTTAGAAACTTTCTTGGAGAATGAACCTATAGAGGGAAGCGGAATACAAAATAAGAGCAATTGGAGTAAGCTGATTTGATCATCACATCGCTTGACAAGATGAAAGCGGCTTACACTCACACTGGTTTTCTGGTTTTGCTTATTGGCTTGTCGGTCGCCTCTGTCGTGCCGCCGTCTGTTCTAGTTTTGTGGCTGTTACACTGTTTGTCTTGTTTTCTTTTGACGAGCCATTTACTCACGACAAGGAATCAGAAGTGATATCCCACCATTTATATGCTATGAATAGCTTTTTAGCTACGAGCTTGCTATGAACACTAAGGCTTTGAAAGAGAAAGTTTTTTTTTCTTTTTATTCTGCTGCACGTAGCACACCGAGTGACATACAACTTGACCCTGTCCACTTTTGTCTTGTTGTCTTTCCTACTCCCTCGCATTTTATTCATTATCAAGTGTGTTCGTTGGTATTTTTCACCGACCAGCAATTTGTAAGTTTCAGAGAAAGCGAGAGGACAAAAAGTATGTAGCACTGGGGGTCTATGCATGTGACTAATTACGACCAGTGGGGGCGATGATAATGATGCAATAAATTGGAAAAGCATGCTACTGTGTTCTAGGGGAAAATGTCACCTAGCCGAGAGGAGCAAGCATGGAGGAAAGATAAAGATAGGAGGAATAAATAATAGGTGAGGGAATATCCGATTCCCGGTTCAAAGCATACTCGTCTTATGTGGTTTGCCTATCCTTTATTAAGCGGATCTATGCCTTGCAGTAATCCAAAATTGGCTAAGTTGTAATAAAAGCTTAAGTGCAAGAAGGAAGAAATGAACACTGCTTAGTTGTAATGAATTTATTCCTCAGGCCGAGCATTAGTGCTGCCGCAATTTACATCCAAATACTTCACTAAGGTTTTTCTATTGTCAAGTCTACTTAAACTCTTGAACCCAACTTCTTTGCCTCTTGTACAAATAAAATTTCTGCATGTTTACTTCTTTTCCGCAATATAGTTTTAACATATCTTTAAAGTAGGATTGTAATTAAAATTTACTTGAATGATGTAAGACCTTATTATATATTAGTAAACCAATGTTCCGTGCAACTTGTTGGGGACCCTGAACTTGATTCTATAGAATAGGAATACTCCTTTAAATCTGAACCTTCTTTTAATCCTTGGAGTCGTTCCTTTCAATGATCATTATTGTCGAGAGTATGTATTTACTTTGGAGGATTTCTTTTATATCAATAAACTTGGTTGTTGTGACGTGTTCTTTTGAACAAGGCTTCGCTGCATCCAAACCCCCTCAAGTGGAACGCGTCCGTCCAACAACGGCGCGGTCAATGGAATATTCTAAACATTCAAGTCCAAATAACTCTCCTATTGAAAATTTGACGGGATGGCAGGACATGTGTGTAACGGTCCAAGTACCTCTATAATACATGCCTTGAATGTCACAGCAGATCACAAATTTTACTGCCTGTAGCACAGGAAAACGAGTGGTCCTCTGGTGACCAGTGCATTCTATCCGGGAGGGACCGAAAATGTGCAGTCATGCATAACAATATTGTGCATGATATAAATACCATTATGAAGGTTCTCAAGAAACTGTAGAATACTTTTTTAAGTAAAATGTGAGAGATTTTTTTCACCACGAAATACTTCCTACAGGATGATCTTTGTAGGTAAATACTTACATGAATGAAGAATAACTATCACCTTTTATATGCTGTTTTTATTTTGTAGAAAAAATCCTTATAAAGTAGGTAGTCAAAGGGATTTTCATATTGTTTGGTTCTATAATGCAATGTAATCGATATTCACAGCATGTAGTCAAGCAACTCTTGGGAGGTTTTCCGGTACATCTCTCCGTATCCCTGTACATCTCTTCCTGAGCGTGTCGAAGAAAAAGACCATTTTTTAAAAACCTTTATCTACATCCAAAAACAGCAAGAGAAAGAATTTAAATTTCTGACAGGAACTAGACACTCGTGCTATAAATTTACGCACACTTTATATCCATTGTTCGTCTATCCAGTCACCGCTAAAGGTTGTCTCCTCTACACATAAACAAGCGAAACGGCCTTGTAAAATTTATGTTTCATGTTGTGGGCCAATGCACTAGACGAGTTTGCTACAACCTCGTATTTTTTTGGAAATACGAAAGATAAACCCCGTTGCGGTTATATTTATTAAGTTTAGATTTAGTACTGAAAACCATTCTACACCGATCCGTATCAAGATGTGTAGCAAAGTCTGACAAGGTCGACGTAAGTGGCCGTGTTTTCCATACCAGTGCGCCATTTGTTGTTCCTAATGCAATCTACTAGATCATAATGATCATTACATGAATCATTGTTAACTGCAGTTGTCTTGAGATATACCCATAGAAGTCATTGATCCCAGGTGCTGCTTGCTTGCAAAAGTCGCTCACAGTAAATAAAAAAAATGAACAGTGCATCTTCTGGAATGGGAGATGCACGCTGGAAAGAATGCGATGGGGTTTGCAATGATCAACTACTGAATAAACCTGGGATAGAGAAAACCGCCGTCACATTTATTTTTCTTACAGAAGTTCCAAGAAAAAGGGCACGGACAATGACTTGATTGGAATTTGTTGACTTGTGTGAACTACACGGAGTTTCTTGATTGAGACAACAGAATTTTCTCAACATTTGTTTTGCTGTCACACGCGATAAATCTGTACCAAGGTATTTGGGAAGCAGAAAAAAAATTGAAAGCTCACATTCCTGAGTCTTGTGGTGAACCAGCGCTCACAAAAGTGTGAACAAAAGTTATGTTTTGCAATTGTACAATAAGTATTCTTGTTGAGACTGTGGCGATGGATATAGTAGACGATTTTTTGTTTTTCTTTTCTTATAAATACCATAGGCGACAAATTTCAGGCAACATTTACTACTTTCTGAACCTTACAATTTCTGTGCACAAGAATAATGCAACTTGCAACTAACCTTACGGCATAGATGTTTTTGCAATAATATTAGTACTACAACAGCACTTATTAAATGCAATCAAACGATGGTGAGTCCAAAAGTATCTCGATTAGTAATTTTTCTCTGGCAGTAATAAAGAATATGAACGTGATAATTGTAAACTGAAAGCAATTGTTTTACAACGACAGATAAATTATCCACTTAAACGAAGCTTACTAATTTACCCGGGGCTAGTGTTTTGTGAACCCACCGTTCTTGCCTATGTGCTTTAAGATGATATGTAGTACACACAATTCGCTGTTTCCCATCATGCTGGCTAAGACTACGTGCATTCATTACACGATATTTCGGTTTTAACTTCAGGTTTGACGCTAGAAATGTTTTAGTTCGTAAGTTATGAACAGACAAAGTGTATTAGGTAATCGTATTTTAGTGTACACTAAACTAGAATTGGGATTCTCTTTTTTTATACAATAATTCGTGAATTTGGTGAGCGACAAAATCTAATTTTGCTACCATACGTTTTCCCTAATGATTAATTTCGTTTTCATGATGAAAGTTTGGAAACTATAATTAACATGCTATAAAGTTGCATTAAAACACCTTTTGATTTCTACAATAGCTAAGCTAATATCAACTCGGTTTTAAAAATCTCTCCAGTAGTGGTTTGAATTTGAATCGTGTATTGACCCCAACCCAGCTCAAATTCACTTTCACCAGTCAGAGACAAAACTCATGTCCGTTGATATGAACTAATGGCACATTTGATTTTGGTCTGGGTTACTTTGTATTGGGGCCATTTGTATGCAAATTTAAAAATAAAAAATCATCATCCACATCTTCGACAAGAAACGCAGCCATTCGTTCTACTTTGCTTGTACCCACCAACTAAACTTTATGCGAAAAAAAAAACAATTTTAAATCAACATACCAGAATTCAAATAAACTCTTAAATTACTGCAACCACAACAATGTACATTTTCACTAAAAACTTCCAGAAGAAAGCCCAAACTACTTGTATTCGGTTTATCCTCCCGATACATTCATTTTATTCCGTTGTCGTATATTTAACTGTGTCCTGCTCTCATGCCTTTGCCAGAGTGTCAACAGAAGCCAAACGTGCGTAAATACATACTACCAGAAGAATCGTTTGTGTGTGGTAACTACAGGATACACAGCTTCCTCTTTCCATTCATGGTGGTGATAGTACTACTAGTAGTATTAGATTTAACAGGAATTTATGGTTGACTTTACGAACCATTGTATTACTCTGGTGGCAATAATTTTCTCTTTACTTGCTTACTTTTCTATGACAAGTCTAATGGAAAAATATCTTGGTTGACTTTTTTTTCTTCTTTCCTTCCTACTTTCCAGTGAGAAACTAAGAAAAAGTCCAAATAACGAATAAAAGTCCCGCACACAACAACACTAAACCTTTTTACGGTTCTATTCTAGTTCCTCGTACATGAGGTTTTCCTATTCATGTCATTTCCCATGCAAAGTGTAATAATAATATCATCGGACTAGGTAATATCATTTCATTTCCTAACAACTGCTACAACAGTCGTACCATAACACCCTAAAACCGCCTTTTCGTACTTTCCATCTACTGCATTTTTTTTCGTCTTCTTAAACCGCTTCAACCATTCTCAAGTCTACGGTTTTTTTGAACTGAAGACATAATCATGACCAAAAGCAACAGTGGTAACAATAGCCAAGAAAGTGTAAAGAAAAACGAAAAACTAGTCACAAAACAAGTTTCTTTTTTGGTTCTCTCTCTTTTCTTTACAGCCTCAAGACAAACTTTTACTGCATAACATGAATGGCAAAAGAAGAGTAGCCGCAATGGTAATAATAATAATGGTGGTAATACTATTAGTAGTTGTTGTAAGAACGCTATATCCTCTAAAAGTGGAAAAATACCATTTCTGGATCACACAAGCAGTGTTATTTATTCACAGCCAACGGCCGCGAAAGCAGCGGAAACAACTTGTTTCTAAAAAGTACAATACAAGCATGTCGCTTGTATTGTATTTGAAATACTAATAATAAATATAGAAAATAGAAATAGATAACTGTAATGGCACTAGTTGCATAAATAATATAACTATGAACCTCTGTTGTGAGTTTACGCTTATTGTATGTAATCGCAGTTGTGGACTTCTTTCTGGCGAAGGGTGAAAAGATGACACTGAAAAAATGTTTGTGATTGTCAGCCGAATGTTGTGGTATTAGAAACTGGAGAGTGAAATACATGAAGTGATAATCAAATTTCAATACTCATTGAAAAAAAGCACAAGTTAAAATGCAGTTTTGCAAGTAGGGTTTGAATGCCAATTACGTATTTGCACTTGCATGTCGTCGTTTTCGTCGTCACATCATTAAAAAAAGCGTAATATATGCATGGAAATGTACATATGATGATTTGATGAATAAAGTAAACAAGTTGTAAGAATTTTGTACCATACAACAAATACCGAGTGGCGTGATATTGCCATCATTGTATAATTTACCAACTATGTTGGTATGTATCATATCATAATTCATAATAAAAGTTTTCATTTTTCTGGATAAACCGACATCGAACGACCAAACACTGAGAGAGGTATAATAACCAATAGAGAGTGATGAAAAACCATCAAAAAAAGAAAAATGAGCTTTGTATTTTTATTCACGCATAAGGTTGTTGGTGAAAAGGTGAAAGCAATGGTATGAGTAAGGTACCGATGGTCTGTTACACAACAGCGACAGTCTACAAGACACGATGAAGAATTACTGTGACAACACATCAACTTTCCCATTACTCAGATATTCACTCATTCGTCTTCCTGTTATACTCCTCTCGCAAGCGTCATGCAGAATGTAATTGCCCCGCGTCCCTCATAGGATGGATCATATATTTATGTTCGTTCTGCAAAGATAAATTGCGGAACTGAATAGTCTAGGAATGTAAAAGTAGACGTTCATGAATAATTGCGGTTTCCGTTTGTAGAAGAAAACCTGTGAGAAACATCTGCTAGATAAAAATTTAATACGCGCATGTTACGGAACATGACGTCATTTGAAGCTTTTGTTGTTATTGTTAAGCCAGCTAAAAACCTGCGGATCTTTGAATAACGCTTTCTAAACATTTCTGAATCCCCTTCCTAAATTTTGAGACCCTGCTAATTTACTAAAACTCGTTTAAACAATATTTGATTTAGATACCTTAAAATAATATTGGACCTAAATCACAATCTTTTGCATGAATTGTCTTTTCTATGAAATCCTCTATAAAAATCAATCAACCTCCATTGCGATATACTTTAATACCTTACTGGAGTAATCTCAAAATCTGTTTTGTGAAAATGTATTTTCTGATGTGAATTTTCGACACAAATCATGATGTGAAGAATGTACAAAAATGTACAGGCTAAATGGAATGGCGGGAGCGCTTTCATCACATTTAATCAGTTCCTTAGACAGTAGGTTAAGGAAAGTCGTACCAATGACGTATGCAAGCATGAGAAACTATAAAGCAAACCTACGAACAACCGTATGCATCCGTGGTGAAAGTTATTTAAATGGCCACTGCGTATAAATAAGTAGCTTTCTGCAGGTAACGTAGAAACCCCTGTAAGTTCTAAGAGACCAGCCTTATGCAACATCGGATACATTCAATTTGGGTTACTCACATAAATTTCATGTGGTAAATCCCATTTTGGACCAGAGCCGTTTAAGCACTTGCATGAAAAAACTAGGGGTGCAATGCAAGCTCTTGTCGTTTTAAAAATCTAAAAACTTTACCGTGTAGTATGAAGGAGATTTAGTATCCACTTAAACACTTTCCACATTTTAATTTATCATACACTAATGTTCCTTAAGGGTTGTGCGATAAATATCAGCATGAACATCCAAATGTCTATTTTGTGGGGTTGTTCAGTTCTACAGTTTGATAAAGCTGTGCACTGGTCAGAAATATTTATAGGTGCCTTTTTAAAGTGTACAATGTAAAGACAATTACAGTTTACAGAAAGGCTATCTTTGCATGAACTGGGAAGAAGGTAGTAGTAGTATGGCCGGAGTAGAAATATGTAGTGATTAATGATGAAGTGAGAACGTAAAAAATCTTCCGAATACTTGGCCTTTTTATCCTCGTAAGAAAAATGTTCACCGGGTGAATTCATTATTTTCATTAATTGTGTGTCACATTTGAATCTATGGAATTGAATCGTTCATGACATACTTAAAGCTACTTTTGGAAAGAAACATTCACCGGAAAATCCTTATCACATTAAGTTGTGTTGATGTTGATCGTGTCGGTCTGGAGTAAAGATGATTTTCTCTCAGATTTGTTCCTTGGTTTGGTTTATTGCTGATGGCAGCAGCAATTTGGTTAAAATAATGGCTTCTCTACATCTCCAAACACATTCTTTATTTTCTTCCCTAATCTATATAGTATACCTTGGAAACAGTCACTGAGAAAGTTCCACTGCTTTCTCATGTACCTTTATCATTTGTCTTTGCGTATCTTCATCTCCTCGCAGACCTATATGTGCCATACTTTTTCTTCTTTCTGTAACAGCGACATGCTACATTGCTCACAACAAATAACCATCGTTTCGGTATTCTTAACCCATTTTTCTTTTCACGAAGCAAGACTTCCGATTTTTAACCTCTACTTTCACCCACCAATTCATGGTTACTTAAGTACAAAGGAGAAGCTTTAAGCACTATATATATTTTGCGAATAACACATCAAAACTCCAAAATCGCATGGGTTTTCCAAATGCATCACAAACGTGAACTCAAAATCCGTAATTGCAAGGTGCTCACCGACGCTAGAAAATTAAAATTGAAAACAATTAACAACAAGAGGAAAATCAATAAAAGTCTATTTCGAAAGCATGCTAGATGCAACGTTGAGAATGAAACCGATGGTCAGTGTCACAACTACTGTGCAATAAACATAAGCTTGATTGTTATTCGACCAGTTGGCATGCTGCCTTCTTAATTTAAAAGAGGAGTGTATTCACTTCACCTCTTCCTCAACGAAGTAACTAAACTTGTCTTGATTCACTTTTTGCGATCGCCTGGTTCATTTGCAGAAGAATAGACAGCCATTGCCGTTCTCGAAAAGTCTGTCCTAGCATTTCAGTTGTGGCTGAGGTTATTTACCCTTTTCTCCCTTTCTTTAGTTTGAAGTCATGATTCTGGATGTACCACGGTCAATGCCTATTTTACTTTTAATGCAAACGGAATTGTCAAAAAAATCAGGAGTCGAGATAGAAAGCAGTGTACTGCACTTTTTACAACTCTGTGTGCGTATTTAAGTGCACATAAGGGGAAAAGATAGGCTGCACCTTTCATTTATCCTTTTTCGTTTAGAATCCTTAAAATGTATCTCTTTCAAGGATCTACATACGATTCCAGTTTGTATTCAAATTTTCAAGTTTTATCTTGGATTCATTTCAAAACAAAAGAGTATCGACCACTCTGACGGAGATAAGACTGAGAGCTTTTTTTAAACAGTTCCATCCCTCCGTTTTCATTCCCCTACGCAAAATTACGTATGCACACCTCCACCACAAGCATGGAAACAACGGTGCAATAAAAAGTACAACAGCATTAGAAAAGTGCTGTTTTCTTTTGTCATTTGTTGGCACAAGGAAAAAAAGGACAAAAATATGTACATAACATATACAACAACCAGTACACAGTTGGAGAGAATTTTTTTTTCTCTTAAGTGGATTTTTGCACAAATACTGAGCCTGTTATTTACCCCAACCGAATATACACAGATGATTCGGTTTCGAGACCAATAAACTTTCCCCGTAATCGATGGGAATAGCAACGGAAAACTGCAGCACCAAAAAGCATCACCTGAAACAGTGGGAGAGCACCTATCATAGCGGCATTTTGTAGCTGGGAATTCCTCTTTGGCTACTTTTACAAACAAATGATTTATTATGGAAAATACATAAAAGTGTGTTAAGTTTTAGCATCTTCATTTCCAATGTTCTCTTCCTTGTAACGTTAATGTATGAGTGAAATGAACATTTCGTACGGCTGATCGTCAATGTATATTATTCAAATCTGGTGGTGATCAGTGTTTGGGTGATTACTACTAGTTTCTGGAAGCGAATATACGTGTAAGGTTATGCAAGTTCTACAACCAGATTTAGGAAACGGTTCAGTTGTCCCCTAAAATGGTAAACACTGATGTAGACTTTTTATTGCAAGGTTTAGGAATTCAAGCAGAGTAGAGACGAGAGAAAAAAAAGTGGATGCTTGTTCAGTCATCCTTTTAAATCCCTTAAAAACCGACAAGTACTTGAGGATAGAATGACAACATCATCAGTTTTCTCTAGCATATTATTTTTACCTTCTGTGAACTTTCTCATTCTCAATTTAGCAGCGTAACTTTGTTACATTTTATTTCAATGACAATTCTAACCTGAGATTTAGCATCGTGGGATTTATACTACGCGTGTTGCTAATTTTACTAAACTTATCTTATCCACCTCCGTTTTCAACACTGCCGACTCATCAACATCAAGAGCATCACGTCTACTGCACCCTTTCACATTGAAGCCAATTCATCTTTGTAAGCTCATCAAGTCTGTTGAATGAAACATCAAACTGCTGGTGAACTCGCTTAACAAACTTTTCGCTAGTAAGCAACATACTAAATAAACACAAAAACATATTTTTTCCATGAATATCAATGATTAAAGAGATTGCGTGTGTGCTGATTTTATGCAGTTCACACGTTCTCACCAACAAGCTCTGTCTCGGTCGTCGACACACTTAGGTAAAGATTCATAGACACTATCATTGAAAAGGGGTGCGAAACTTCGATTTGCAGCCAAGTGTGTAAACTGCAATTGCATACGTGCTTAGAATAGCTAACGGCCACTTTTTTTTCAATTTGAATACAAGATTCTGAAGCAACTTTGTACTAGAAACCGTAGCGTCGACGACCGATAACTTCACCTGGTGAAAGTATCATTTAGAAAGTATTTATCAATAAAATATGTATATATCTTGGCAATCTTGCTGATCGTTTCACAGGTAAAACAGCGATCGGCAGTTTACTTTCACTTCTACACCGCTCTCTTCATTTCCCATGACCGTATCAGTTTCCCCCTACTTCCTCCCTTGCAAACTTTCTCGCGTACACCCGCAGAATCTCTTTCACTGCTTTCTATGTCTAGCAATTTCTCCACGGTGATGCTGAAGCCACACTAGCAATGGGAAGTAGGGGGACAACGGAAGGAAGTCGAGTTGTAATGTATTCCTTTTCATTCTTGGGTACATATTTAACCACCTTAACAATAGTTTTGTACAGCTTTAAGTTACGCATTTTTTCCCAATTTTTCCTACCATCTGACAAATCGTCCACATTATTACAAAAACTGGTTCTCTCGGAAAACAAAACAATATAAAGCAACTTTCCCTTTCTCTTTCCTCTGGCTGTGTCTTCGGCATTGAATGGTTTCCTACAAAGACAAAAGGTAACTTTGACAAAAACCAGGAAGCTCAAGTAATATACCTGGCATAGTTTTACCATGGCTTCTAGTTTCCTTGTCGTGCAGCAGTGTACTTTCCCGTGAAAAGTCACTTTATATCTTGTCGTTTCTTCTTATTTGCTCTCCAACTCTGTCATTACTTCGAGAGAAAAGTTATATAAGTTTGTTATAATTACCACTTGGGTCGCCATCTCCGCCGCACATTGCAGCAAATAAAACCTTTGGTTTCGTAACTATTCTTGGCTGGTGTGTGTGTGTGTGTTGTTTTGCCTGTGTGGTCTATTGTTGTTGTCGTCTACGGTTCTGAAAGACTATTTTATCAACATGCAACCCTCCCTTCCTCTTCGAAGAAAACAAGTACTAAAGAATAAACAAAGAGTAATGGGATCGTTACTTAAAATGCAACACGGCCAAGGAAAACAAAAAAACAACAGCTGCACAAATGGGGCTGCTATTCCATTGCCATCCGTGCTATTATCCTTTTTTTATTTATGTTTTCCCTTCATCTTCCATAGTGCATTGCACTTTTTGCGCGACTATTTTCAAAATGTATAGTTAAAATGATCATAATAGAAGCGACAAACGCTTAAAATAACAAGCTCCGTAGTAGCCGCCGCTTTTGCAGTGGNCGTAGTAGCCACCGCTTTTGCAGTGGAATTACACCCTCAGCGGCAGGTCACCCGCGCGGTGTTGATCAGAGTACAATGACACGCAGCGACCAACTCTTATTTATTATGAATGAACATTAACTTCTCATAAAAAAAAGTTGTCTTGATGACGAAGGTGGTTTCTTCGTCAAGGCCATGGAAAAGAAACCACTATCTTTTATCTTATCAGTATGTTGTCATCACTTTTACGTTATTTTTAGCATACCCCATAGTTTTTATAAAATTTTCCTTACTTTCCCTCTAGGTTTTTGGAATGAAGTGCCAACATTGTATCTTGCGTATTTTTAAGGTGAAGTATGTGACGTACCATTTTTTCCTCTCAAATTCACTAGACATGTGCTTATACCCTCGAAAACAAAACCTCTCGTTCCATAAACTAGACGAAAAATGTAGATGATTCAGTAAAAGATAATTTGTTTTTTAAAAGAAAAACAAGGTATGATCACGCACGCTGAAGGCACATGATGTGATGAAGGCACATAATGTGATAAGCTAGACAGTACATATTTTCGTTGTTCAACACGATGATAGTGGTTAGTGCATACATGCACGACATGCAGCTTGTTCTCTGTCGCAAAAAAACGGGTATTGTTGCGGATGAGGGATGGAGATGGAACCGTTATGTAACATGATGAATTTCATCATGCGTGTTTCGTCCTCGTTTTTGTATAACTTTAAGAGATCAAAGCACCCAACGTTTTCAAAAATACACATGTAAGCTTCTTAGACTTTCAGCAGATAATAATTCCTATTTACCAACTATTTTTGTATTAAGAAAGGAAAAAAATGTAAGATAATGATTCTTACAAGGTTTACAATACATTAAAATCAGACAATGGCGAATTCTTATGTTGGGACCTAAAATATAAACGCAAGTTTAGCAGTATAAGAACGGTTTTCTTCTCAGTTTCACTGACCACATTTAATGTTTCCCACTTTCCATGATCTTGTTACAAGTAGGTTACATAATTCAACCGTCTTGCTAATTTCGCACTGTTCTTCACTTCCGAATTTAGCTGTCGAAATTGTCACAAAGAACAGCTGCAGAATCCTTTTTCGGTTCAAAACAGTTGAGTAGCGAACTGAATATTACAAATATAAATCTAAATGTCCGGATTTTCTTTGAATCAAATATGCATCCAATTAATATACCGAGTGAGACCAAACTGTCAAATTGTTTGGTACAAATCATATGACACATTAGAAATACTTCATTCCTCGCCAGTTTCTGAACGTTTATGATTTCATGTTCCTACTATGCGACCTGTCTTCAATGTATCCTTTCACCTGTAACAATATGTGCACATTTTCAGTATTTTTTGTTAGTCCTCCTAGTTTTCATGGCATATACAACACTTTAGATTATGAATTTACTTATGAATGAATGTTTTTGCAGTATTTTGCAAGCAACGGGTATCGCCAGTAGTGCCAGTATATATATATACTTCATTCCAGGTATCCAATAGAATCATTTTAAATTCATTTGCAACACGTCTCACGTCTAGATGAAGGATTCAAGTGGGTTAAATATCCTAATTTTAAATCATTTTCGCGAGAAGAAAGAAGCAAACGTGTGTATTAAACGTGGAAATTAACCATTTAATGCTTAAGTAATTTACTGCAACAATGTATCATTGAGTTCCACTGGAATTGGGACCCTGATACTATCTAAATATTAACCAACAAGAGGGCATTACTAACATTCAATATTTAATAGGAGTAATAATTATGTTGACACTGCTTTAGTAATAAAATAGCGATTATGATAATCCCCACAGTTTCGCCGATAACATCAGCACAATAACCCATAGTCTTGAAATGGCATTTTGATAGTACATATTCAGTTTCGGGCATAATATCGCTTACATTCCTACTGCGTGCAAATTATTTGTTTCCTAAATGGAGTCCCGAAAATGACTGGGAAAAGTACTCAGTTTCCACAAAATGATTCTTATGGCTACTTAGAGCATCAAAATGCTACCCAGGCAACTGCTTACTGCTGCTACAGTACATAATAATAATACAAGTACATTTACACAACATTACTATGATCTGAACATTACCCCAACTCATACTAAAATGATCATGAGAACACGCTGATGACGACACAACGATGAGATTACAATGATGTTGACGACGTTGATGATTGTGTGTAGATTTCTGGAGACAATCCACTTGTGTACCGTTAAAAAGAGCTCGAAACCTTATTGAGAGGTTTCTTTATGGGCTACCTGGGGACTTACACTATGGATGAAAAAAGAAAAGTAGATGAAAAAAATGAAAAGATAGAATTTTTTCTTTATTCAACTTTCAACTCCTTTTCATTCCTTTCCTGAAAGAAGCTGTTTCCACAAAAAATGGTAAGTATAGCAGCATATGAAAATCTCTCACCCGCAGCTTACAAGTTTGTTTGTTGCGAACGTTTTGCTGTAACTTTTGAGTGGAAACTTGTTCCAACATTGCAATAACATGATCATCCTATATCGCAGAGGCAGTCCTCCTCATCCCTCTCGATTCACAACAAAAGAGCCCACATACTTATACAGTTGTAATAATAATGGACTGCACTCTGCTACCACAATCATCATCGTCATCTTCTCGACGACATGGTCTTTTTATTTGGCGGAGTCTCCAGTGGGTACATTTTTTGTGATCTTTTTTTTTGTCCTCTTCATCGCCGTTGTTCTCTTCACATCTCCAAACATGATCATGAGTAGGATGATGATGACAAGAAGTATAAAAATTTGTTCAAACAGATTGCTCTACTTGTTATCAGAAAAAAGAGAAAAGAAGGGAAAATGTAATGACACTTGAGTTACTATATCAGAAAATGTTGGACCAGCTACCAGGAAACCTGTGACTGGGTGTATTTTTGTGTACAGTAGAAATAATGCAGAAAAAATGGGGTTAAGGAAAAAATAAGCTGGATAAAAGTATGACTCTATTAAACGGAGTTTGTTCTATGGGGAGGGTTGATTTTGTTGTTTACTTAATACCTAACTTATGTGGGTATGTTATGTATGTACATATTTGTATTGTTGTTGTTTTTCATGACTTTAGCTTTGACAAAAAGCAGTTGATATGGAGCAACCTGATCTTCAAGTAAGATCATTTACAAGAGAGTGAAGTATCGTTCTTGTCACAATGAGGAGAATAGGTGAAAGTTTTAAAACAAGAAGGAAAGACGTTTTGGGAATAAAGAAAATGGTTTCTATTTCCCTTGCTTCGTTTTCTTTCCCGGTAAATACACTAGATGAATATTTAGGAAAGAAATTCGCCTTGTATTTGCTGCAATGTAGTTTATCGTAGAAACCTTCAAGCATTTGGTGTTTACTATTGGTGATGGAAAGGTCCAGTACAAATACCATTTATGGTTTTTGAAGTTATTTGCTTCTTTGTTGTCAGAAGAAGAGATACAAATTGAAGACAGTTCAAGGGAAAAGTCTACTGGGATGAGAAAAGATGAAAATGATGATGATGGTGACAGGAGTAAAAGGAAGATTGAAGATGATCATGAAGGCAAAAACTCGTCTGATGAGGAATCCAGTCGGGGAAGCTGATGCTATTTGGCCTGGTGTCAACTTGGCTTAGCTCCACTGGGAGTAACTTGAAGGTATGTAGACAAAGATTGTAGCATGGATACATAGATCGTCACACAATTTTTTCAACTAAATCATTTCGTCATTGAAATTGGATTTTGGGCAGGGAAGAAACTTTATCATAAAGCGAAACGAACCTTTTTCAGGCAATTTTTAGGAACAACTTTTACAGTTGACAGAATCATTCAAAATGATGAATTTACGTCTATTACTTGGAAGGAAGTCTAATAACAGTAATAGATACAAAAACATTATTTTTCGTCATTGCCCTGTCACATAAATGCCCATATGATTACGGACAATCAATTATAAAGTCTTGCAAGTCGAGTACATATCTTGTTTCATAGGTGAAAATGTTGAAACTGACCACAGAATGGCAACAGTTCAACTACGTGTTTCGTCTGGAAATGTATGACTATAGTTTAAACAGCCATTACATAGTAATTTTACAGTAACAATCCTTAATAGTAATAATAATGAAATGTTGTTTTATGTGAGCTATATTTGTAAATTAGGTCCCGAAATGTTTCTTCGATTGTTTGTAGCGTACATAAAGAATGGTGAAGATGTCGATGATATCATAATACAATAGTTTTTACAAAGAAAACGATGCTGAGGACAGTCAATCCATTTCAGTGAGATTCGTCCGAAAGAATTTCGTCTTGTTCCAATCTAAAACAGATAGCACATTACCCCACTGAGTAATCCGAAGCACGATGGTATTAAGTCATCAAAACCTTTTGTTCTACTTACATACAGAACATTGTTCACATATAAATAATATTATGCCCCATTCCGGTTCCTGGTTTTATCACAGTGTTAATACAACGAAAATAATCCGAAGCACCATGGTATTAAGTCATCAAAACCTTTTGTTCTACTTACATACAGAACATTGTTCACATATAAATAATATTATGCCCCATTCCGGTTCCTGGTTTTATCACAGTGTTAATACAACGAAAACACGGCGAAAAAACAAAAACCTACCAAGATGTTATGTCATTTCTCATTCGTAATTTTAAATGAAGTGCAGACTATGAGCTAGGGAGAAAATGAAAGTATCGTGCAGTACATCACTAAAAGGCCCTTTATAGTAGTCATCAAAAAACCAGGCGGGAAGCCTAACACTATAACACATCATTATGGTTATTTTGTAAAGTGTAAAGCTTGGATGCTTGGTGAAAAACCATCCGACTGCTGTTTTCCTTCTCTTTCACTTTTTGTTTTATCAGGCATTTTAGTATAATCAGCATAATATCACCCGCTCATTCATCATATTACAGCCAGCTATAATATAACATCATCATGAGTTTGATGAAAGAAACCGGAGTAAAAAGTTAGAGGAATTAATACCATATCAGGTTAGTTTTAGTACGCATAGATATCTGAGCAGGAAAGTTTGGCTCCTGCTGGCACACCGTTTTGCTTCTTCTAGACGTGTGGATCATATCTTATTAAAATTACGCCTTGTGTACGTCTCCAACAACCAGTGATGAAGACTGACAGAACTTTGCTGTAAAGCAAGCAAGTATAAACGCTAACTAGTTAGCTTGTTCCCTTCTCAACTCCATACGCATACTGTCTGGTATTTGCATAAACTGGCGCTTACTTGTGTTTGTTTTATCTAACATAAAGGGACAAATTTATTTGGCCCAGAGTTGCAGAGAGAAAGCAGAAGTTTGATGCTTTCAGCTCGTAACCTAATTACATTAAATCATCATAACGTATTAAGATGCATTACTCCGTTAAAACTTTTTTAAGCTTTAATGCAACGTGTGTGTGCTTTAAAAGGTTAATTTGCTACCTTTAGAATTTCGTTTTAAGCGTTCATTACGGACAAAAGCAAAACGTGCGTCGAAATGCGGAGCCTTAAACTGCCCTTTGAAGATTTGTATTTGGCACGTGGACATTATTTATAGCGCATATTAGCTTTAAAACGCATTATATAATGCTAGATAAAATAATATTTTTGGAATTGATATTAAGTAGTACTTGCAAATGTTGTTGGTGAAATCAGGATAATTTACCCTATCAGATGTGGGATGCGAAAACCAACCGACATCGAAAGAAATATGCGAGCCAACTAATAAAGACGAAAGACAGTTTATATAAATCCCCAAACGTAGCTTAAGCTTTGTAAACTCAATGCACCGCACCGTTTCGTTGCACCACGAATTCTTGAACCAGGGAAAAGGGAAACACGCTTGCGGGAACATGAAATTCTTGTGCAAAAAAAACTCGAATCAGGTTTTAGAGTGACAATTGACAACTAGTCATGGATTCAAAGAGCCTAAATGGTTAGCTCAGAGAATTCGAAATTGGGAATAAAAATATTTCGTAATTAATAAAACATCACTGTTTACATTAATTGCGCCATTAACTAGTGAAGAAGGCGTAATTGGTCATATGTTCAATAAGCAAAGATGTTCAGCTCAAAGAGTTCTATCGAAATCGGGAATAAAAATATTTTGATATTTACAGAGCATTTAACTTTAATTGTACCACTAACTAACGTGACGTGCAAAAATCTTGAAAATTGGCTCTAGAGGTCCTTGCTTGGTGAACAAGGACTAAGTACGGAAAATTTGAGCTTCGTCCGATGCATTAAGCTGGATTTATACGGCGAACGGACGGACGGACAGACAGAAGAGACGATTTTATAAAGGAGCTTTCGCTCCTTAATAAAGCCCACGTAACCAAACTAAGCGGAAGAAACCTGAACGTACGGACGGACAGACAGAAGAGACGATTTTATAAAGGAGCTTTCGCTCCTTAATAAAGCCCACGTAACCAAACTAAGCGGAAGAAACCAACAAAATCTCAACCGACGATACCTGATCTGTAGAGCTTACAGGGGTAGATTCCGATAAAGGTACCTGAGAAATTCAATGTGAAACACCCCGTTCATTTGACATGAGTTCCTTTTCCACATTTCTGATAAAAAATTCAAACCCAGAATGAATTCTTAATTTCCATGAGAAAGTAGATAATTTCTTGTGGAAAATGGCTGTCATTACGATTTAGCAGTGTACTGTCTCCGTCTGCATACATGAGCAAAGCAATGTGGGGGAGAAAGTTTTTCGTCCAATTAAATACGCTGGTGCAAGGGTTTATACCTAAACTTGGTATGACCAGAGGGGCTGTTCACAAGCCATGAATGTTATATACTTCACAAAACCAACTATTTTTCCGCTAATATAAGCGCAACAAACCTTACTAAGCGATGCATTGTGTAGCATGTTGACTTAACAGTCGTGTGTGTCATCAATTTCCGATGCCTTTGATCTATTGACGTCGTCATCCAGAAGAGAAATACGGGTTCAATGATATGAGACTATATTCCAAGTGGACAAGAACTGCACAGGGAAAACTTCAAAAGGAAAAAAAACTTGGCAATTTACATTATCGCCGACTCATTACTTGGAAAACTCACGAGCTGCTGTACAAAGTTCTAGTGTACTCTAGTCTTCCTTCGTTATCCAGCAAAAGTAGTCCATTACTAACCAGCACTTTCATAAATTTACAAAGTGAAAGACACCATTCAGAAAATACAAATCATTGTCGGTACCAGCTTTCTATTTGTGAAATTGTCTACCTGGGAAAACACTGTTTCACATCATCAATTTGTCAAACATGTGAAGAATAAATTCCTTTTCTTGATTCATGTCTAATGCACGCACACGCACATATATAACAGTAGTTTGCTTTTCGACTTGTTCTTGTATACTCCTGACTTGGCTTTGGTCTTATTTACAAGGAAGGAAGCAATTCAGAGAAACGTTCGGACAGCTTCCATATACAAAATTGTATGCTTGATTCCGTGAACGAAATGCTATACCGTATCAAACCATAGTAACAGCTACCCTTCACCCACTAAAAGTTTCACCACTCGTGAGTATCCTCTTGACAAGTTTCACTTTTACTCGATTAGCAGAAGCAAATTGTAAGAATATTAAAGAAAACAATTGGACGCGTAACTTGCTCGATGTCTTTTCAGCCACCACTTCAATTTAGAGTGGAATTGTAGTTCCTTTAAACGGTCAAATCGCGAATATTCTCACTTCCGGCTGAATTCACAATATCATTTGACCATTCATTTACATAGAGTTCATCTTGGAAAGATTTGATACACCTGATTAGTTGTTGATTAGTCATGTTTCCAGTCTCGTTTTACTGCTCAAGTTGATTTTGCAATACCTCATTGATAGCGAGACGTATCACTTAAGCGTTGGCCCATAATTGGGAGTATCTACAAGCATTCAATCTAATGACTTACGACTAATCATATCGTATGTAGTAATCCTATATCCTATAGTATCCATTATATAATGCGAATTGGATTACGATAACTCGCGTTTGGTCATATTTGGGGATTTAAGATGTTTAAAATTATGCTGAAATGTACAGTTAACATGTGATATTGATAAGAATGAGGAAAAATTGAAGCACGATAAAGTGCTGATAAAGTGGTTTTGTTGGAGAAAGAAAAATAGATTAATTCAACCATACATAATGTCAGTGGCATGGAAATACATTTCATTTTTTAGGCTGCATAAAACCTAAAATGGTAAGTGGAACAGGCAACTTTTTCCATCTCGGTATTTTTCACATCTCTGAAAACTCCGGACCGAGGTGCAGAGTTCAGCTCCGAATGAGACTGAAGAGCAGAGCAAGAGAAAGCTGTGGAAGCATTGATAATAGGATTATTATATTTAAACCACGAAGAATAAAAATAAATTAGTTGAGTGGCTGCAAATAGTTCAAAACACAGAGCAAATATGAGAGAATTAGGTGACAACGATTATGATTCATGTCATGCATGACACATTTCACAGAATCCCCAATATTTCATCCAATTGGAAAAATAAAAGTAAAAAGAAGCTTTCTAGCGGTAAACATCACGCTTTAGTTATCACCTACAATTTTCAGAGGTGCTCTCTTCATCTCGCACACACCTCTACCATTTTCCTCCTGTGGAGTTACCACCACAACGCATCACCGCAAAATGTTTTCATTTCCTTTTCCCTGTCGGTTTATAACTATTTGTAACCCTCTACCGTTGCTTTCAGCTCAGCTACAATTCCAACTAGTCATCAACTCGACTAATTTGTGAAAATCTCTTGTTTGCTTAATCCTTTGTAAATATCTACCAAGAGGTTTCCACTCACCACCACCATCCGAACACTTGCATGTATGTCATGTAATCCTCTCCTTCAGGACTTTTCTTGTCTTTCAGCTAACATTGTCGTCACCTTTCATTATTCGCTTTTTTCCTCTTCCAATTTGCACCGCAAACAGGGAAACTTGAACCACCACACTATAAATGACGACAGAACCAAGTTGGCTGTACCACACACAACGGTATTAAACGAGGGCACAACTGTTTTCCTAATTTAATCCAACCCCACATCTAGCCTGAAATCTACATCTACAGAATCTCATTTATTGCTGTATAATCATTAAACTGAAATGTAACAAAGACGTTATATCAAATGAAACAACAATACTGACGAATTTGCATTAGCTCTACCGCAGAATATCAACACCACTTCTCAACTGTCTTTCGCAACCATACTTTTCTACCGTGAATAGATGTTAAATGTTGAAAAATGAAACGGATATTACTCTACAGGATAGCTTGCACGTAGTCTTCATTTACCCCAGGAATCTTAGTAGTCGAACTCGAAACATCAGTGCAAAAAGATTACCTTTCTTTTTTCGCTTTTTCACAATAAGATCGGTCACATCTCGATAGTGCCAACTTTAGACGATGCATTTACTGCACGGTATATCTCTGGACAAGTATTGCTATGAGTTAAATGGAAACAAAAATGTGCATGTACATAAACATGCTACACCTTCACTCGTTTGTTGCTTGCTCTTGTAAGAAATTTAGTAATCATGAGCGTAT
>JAAXOA010000155.1:0-32730 GCA_036561885.1 Salina celebensis | reverse complement strand
AGTCCAGCTCCGTATGCTTTGATTTGACCATCTTGGCGGCACAATCCGTATTCAACAGTAAACCAGTAGCACTAAACATCAAACAAGACGGTAATTTTCAAATATTAATCATCATTCATGGCACAGACCATGTCAGTATTAATTGTACAATTTTTTAGCCGTGACACCGCATGCGTAGCCGATTTCATCCTAGCATGCTGGCGTACCTCGTTACAAGTTAGTATTTAACCGCGGTGCTATGGCTAAAAAATTCATAAATATGTATGTCGAAATCTCATACCGTTGCAAGTTTCTTAATGTCTTCATCGGGAGCTCCTAAAGAAGCGAGTCCAATTTCTTGCGAAAATTGGGCAAAACCTGGGTCAGCAAATAAAGGAACATGTCCCAACAGCTCATGGCATACATCTCTGAACAATAAGGAAACATTAAAAGGTTTTTAACTACGCATGTCGTCATTCAAATTAAAACCGTAGTAAACTACGCAGTAATTTAATCCATGGCTTACGGTTCTGGTGTGTAGTAAGGAGTACTGTGGTGACGAATATATTGCGTAGAGTGAAACACGCGAAAGGCGAGTCCTGCCAGAAAGTCTCTAGACGATAATAAACCTGCGACAGGTCTCAATGTGAATCCAGTACAGTCTAGAAATCAATTCAAATGAAAAATCATTTCTAAGTTCTCCATTGTTTTTCTCAAAAGTAAACAGTTTTTGGCGTTTTTTCCTGTCTGTAACTTGTCAATAGTTGACAGATCTCTTTCATACAAGTCACGTAACTACCTAATCAATTACATAAGCTAATGGCTTCGTAACCTTTGACATCTCTTTATCGGCTAATGTAACTTTTCTATTCTGACATGAGTTAGGTATGTCATGACCTCTTTTTCCAAAGGTTTTTCCTTATTATTTAAATAGCAATAAAAAACCAATTCGGTTTACAAGGTTACCTTTCAAAAATTCCGAAACGTCTTGAAGCTGTGGAATATTATCTTCTCGGAATCCACAGTTTTCGATCAGCAGAGGTAAAATGTGATTTTGCTCCTTACAAGCGTGAGTGGGATAGAGAGCAGTCAATTGGCGAAAAACTTTTCCCCAAGTTTCAATTTCCTGCTGGTTGTAGTCGATTCTTGGAATAGGTGTCCCACTGGAAATAAGCAACAACATTTTAATGTAATCATTGTCCCAAAAAAATAGTCATCACGCCACGTTTCAAGTTGTTTACATATTAGCCATTCAATGAAACATGTTATACATTAATCTGTGTGGATAATCGCAAGTATGTTATATAACTTGAATGATAGTGTGTTTGTAGGCGGGTGTGGATGACGAAAACAAAATGTGATAAAAGTATGTTGACTTGAATGGACTCAATGTCAGTAAAATCATAAGGAAAATCGATAAAATGTCTTACTGCCTGTAAAAATAAGCAATGTCTGCAAGTTGTGATCGTCTTTTCCTGTAAACCGGATCTGTAAATCCTGGATGATCGGAGTCCAGCTCAGAGCCGTAGGACAATATCTGATTGGCGAATTTGTCCAAATCTCGGATTTTACGAGGAAACCATGGGGTCACGTCTAATGGCATACAGACGAGAAACATAATAAGACACTACAACTATTTTCTTCCATATTTTCGTATCAGTTCTTACCCAAATTGTCTTTGTAATTCCTTGAAATAACCTTCATGTAGTTGCAAGACTCCCTCAAGGCGTCCATCGCATCAGCAACATTCCCAGCGTTCGTGTCGAACTCAATGATAAATTCATACTCTCCTGGAGAGCGTTGTGAAGAGCGACTTTCAATATGCATTAGATTCACTCCATTCTTTTGGAAAATTTGAAGACATTTTGCCAAAGCGCCAACTTCTTCCTTGGGAGAAAAGATTATTGCGGTACTCCGATGTGAGTCCTTTCCTGTGCGAATGTAGTTACCCCCTTTCATGAGTATAGGCTATTAACAAAAGAAAAAGATTTTTTTTTGAAAACTTTCCTGTATTTTGAAACTACGTATTTTTTCCAGCTGTATTACCATATCAGGTGGTGTTCCTACCAATCCATTAGATTTTGGTGGACTCTGGTCCATAGATGTTTCCAAAAGGATCGCGTCAGTATCCATATTTAAAGGCACTTGTCGGCTACCGTGTGATAACTCAAGATTTGTTGTAAGAGAAGAAAACGTCACAATTTGTTGTATACAAAATATTTAAGTCAACTCGTTGACATGATACTCTTCCCAAAGGAATTGAAGCACTGGTCCGCGTAACTCACTCAATCTACCTTTTTATTCCAACAAAGACCCTCAGTCATGGACGGCTATATGAGCAAGGCTATACATTGCCCCTATCATTCTCATGCAATCCAATCACTTGCTTGCAAGAGCATCAAATCAATGAGATTTGTAATCGGTTTGGGTCGATAATTGCAAAGCAGTTTACGAGGTAAAAACGCACTTGTAGAGACACAATCCAAAGAAGTATAATTACGCACAGGGAAGAAGGCCTAACAGTTTCTTTTTTTCAAAAGAAGAAGAAATCCATTGTATTTCTAGCTAACAATGAGTACTGAGTGTTAGTACCTAAACACTACGCAGAAACAAATTCTTATCCAATACAGATATCGTCTGACTTTTACTTCAATCCAGAGTTTGAGTAAACATGACATGATCTTCAAAGATCTTATCATTAGGATTCATGAATGGCTTATATTGTAAAAATATTATTTTTGTCATATTGGTTTTCTTCAAGTTACAAATGTAATAACAATTTATCATCATTTTGAGATTGCAATCAGTAAGGCCTATTTTTTTGTCCGCTATTCGTTACCAAAAAACTCTGTAGCCAAATTCACGTAAGAGTTTCTGAGCACGTCTTGGTGACGTACGTAGTAGTCGGATAAAGGTAGCCTCTTCCTTGAATGAATCTGACGCTTAGCGTATTCTCGTAAAAAATCAATCAGAAAAGATTGAATTCTTTGTAGACAAAATTATTATTTTAACGGTGACTGGTCCATATTTTGAGGAAAAAGGGAGATGAAGTTTTCAGGCCATTTGTACTACTAATGATCCGTAAACTCCATGTTTCATTAATTCAAAATGAGGGGCATATTGAGATCTGTTATATAAAACAAAAAGGAAAATGTTATCAAAAGAAAATAGGGAATCCGGTGATTCAGCTCTTACATAAACAAAAATTTAAACAATGAAATGCATTTAAGCGTATTTAAACTGTGTGCATTTATACTTGCTTACTCAATCCCTCAATGGACTGATCGCGATGCAACCTTGTCAATAGAAAGTTGAAGAAGGATATTCAAGTTATCAAGCAATAAAAACCAGTCAACGATTTAAAAGGAAAAGATGTATCAACACATTCAAGATAAGAGACCTGGATGCCTCTGGAAAAGACGCCCTAAATAGACCATTTTTTTTCCTTCTCTTGAATACCCATCTTGATGTATGAGTGAACTGCGAGAGAAAAAAATCATAACGCAATCTTAAATGTACAATTTAGTTTAATTAGGCTGTCAACACTAGATTTCTTGAACAAATTGATTGGCAAAATCTTCAGAAAAAAATGTTGAGATGGTCTATTATTTTGACTCTCTGGTTTAACTCATTAGTCATGCAACTTGTAGCTTTTATTGCATCATAATGAAAATTTCCTACAAGTCTGTCTACCCGGAGGTGATTCTCCGTAGACTCTTGCCGCGTCTCAAACCGCTGTTGTCGCTAGATTTAAAGGTTTTCAAATGGTATTTTTCCAATAAAATTATGCGTAATGTATTCCGTCACTCTTTTTAGTACATTTTATTTACTGCGCAGTTTTTTGCTCTCTTGGCTGCAATTTACAAGATTGTTTAAAAGGTCATGCAAATAATCAAATTGTAGCGTTTGTTTGATCAGCTTCTTCACTCCGGTCGAAGGTTGAAAAAGGTAAACAAGCATGTCAGTTGAACGTGCACCTTGCAGTATGATTTTTTAAATTTTGCTAGTTTAATTACCACGTTAATAAGTGCAAAAATGAACAAAATTGTAGCGAGTTTAGGTTATAAACTATGAAACAAGGGAACTGGTTTTTTCTGATCCTTTTATTATTTAGCGTACATTATAATTAGGTTGCAGTTGAAGAAAAAATGGGATTGCAAGGTTCTACCATACACTGTTTTTTTGCTTGTATGACTTGCAATTATCATCATTGTTAGAAAATTATTGACCACAAACCATCCTTTTATCGGAATATTGATTAAAAGTAAAAAACTGCAATAGTCAAGAAAACTGGAGCCAACGATTTCCGAGGTATCTATTCATGATTGAAGTAAAGGGTGTAAGATGAATAGCTTATCATATGCAAAACTGATGGGCATGTCACATAAAAATGACACAAAACACACGTGTAGCCGACTACGTGAAAACAGCTGAGTAGAGAAACACATTTTCGCAACTGTTGCGAGCGTGGTGGTCCAAAATACACGTGTTTGTCAAAATCGCGATTAAAGAGGTCATGATAAAATGGTTTTCATCAATTTGGGAAAGCTACAAATATCGGTTTGTGCCTTGGATAGTTGTCAACTTGAAGAGGAAAAAGAAATCTGAACCCTCAACAGTTCTGCAGGGTCAAAAAGACATTCATCAGGATAAAATCATTGTTAACTTTGTTAGTCAACAAGAGGACAAAATATTGACTGACGAAGAATTGATTTATAGATTGGTCACGTTTTATGAGCAACTGTCAGTCCTGGAAAAAAATGTCGTCAAAGGGGATCACGCAGATAGAACACTGGAGATGTCCACGAGGGCTAAACAAATCATGGAAGACATTTTCGGCTTCTCTATAGAGCGGAGGAAGAGTTTGGTCGCCGAGAATGCCGGCACTGGAGTTTTCTTATCCAAGGGTAAAGCCCAGCGTGGGTCCTTAATAGGTACATCTTTTTGCTCCTTTTATAACAAAATTAAACTTTAGCATTTCTCTAAATCAAACGGTCTTCCTTTAGCGTTGTATCCTGGGACAGTTTATTTACCGTCGGAGCCCCTCTTCTTTCCATCGCTGGGAAATCCTTTTATATTCAGATGCTCTGACAATGTTCATATTGACGGAAATGATAAATTCATTTCCAAGTCAATCTTTAAGTCGTGTGCTGCTCGTGACAAGTTCAATTTCGATATGCCTTGCTGTGACGCATCTTGGCTTACTCCGTTCCCAGTCAATCCTCTAAATATCGGCCAGTATGTTAACAACCAGAGTAAGAAACACAAGAACAACGTTGTTTATCAGGAAGCCCAAGTGTGTTTCAGCTGGGACCAAGATTCATCGAATCCTACCTCCATCCCAGTCAATCTTGGTCGATATCTTCCAAACGTTTGGGCAAATGCTTCAAATAATCCGCATCCATTAAGGATTGTTCCGCTGGTTGCGGTCCAAGAAATTAATGAAGGTGAAGAAGTACTTTCCTCTTACTTCACTCTTCTAAGCAAATAAACTCAGATGGTTAAGTTACATTTTGTTTGTTTTATTGCGAAAAAATTGTTGCATTATGAACATGGTCAAGTTTATACAATACTTCATTCCATTCTCGGACTGTTACATAATATTCTTATATCACAGTCTGATTGCACACAAATTTTCATTACACAAATCTCTCCACTTAAAACCTAAAGCTATCGAAAATGTTAAAGCTACAAACAAATCATTGGTTGCATTATTACAAGTTGAATTGATGTTGTCGTCGACATTCAAGCGATCGTTGTCTGTTGCTATATAATACATAAAACATGCATTGTGCATGGGTAAAAAGAATCAATACGTGACAAGCGAATACAACTAATTACAAAAATTGCTGACTCGCATATGAAATAATACCGAGAAAAATATCAGTAATACATTGACAATCACATTTAAATATGTATAAGTTAAAATAATTTTCAGACGAGTGATATTGAAGAAAAATTTACAAATCTTCCCAACCAAAGGAAAATGCTTTATCCATTGTTCCAGTTGAAGACGATGGAGCTGTTGAGTGAGGTTGGTTTCCTGTGCATGCATTGCCAAAGTTGGCTTGGTCGTTGCAGACTGGTCGTGGAAAGTCGGACGAGCCAGAAGAATTTACAAACAGTGGAGATGACGGTGCACTGGACACATACGATGGGGGTCCACTATAACCTAAGCCTCTTGCTGATGTCATGTCCATTGAATGAGCGCCTTGAGGAAGAATAGAAGAATGAACAAGGATCGGTTCTGTGTAGAAGCTTAACTGGCCATCTTTCATTTCCATTAGACAACAAGAGTTGCTACACGAGTTACTTGAAGATGGAGAAAATCCTGGCATACTACCATTTCGTTTGGGAGAGTCTCGTTGACAACTTACAGCGCCTGACGTGCTATCAACTGACCCAGCCCTGTCGGTGGATCCTCCCGATGGAATACCTCCGTTTGAGGAAGCTCCGTTGTGGCTCGATTGTGATGGGATTGTTTGGAGGGAAGACGTTAAAGATGCAGTAGGACGGTAGTTAGTGGAGACAACACGTTCCAAAAACTCATCAAGCTGTCTCAGTGACAAAGCGTTGTGTAGAGTCTCCAAAGAGCGAACCGATGGAAGTTGGGCGGCTGAGTTAGCATCCACTAAATATAGAACAATTTCTTACTTACAAAAGACATTTATATGGTAATAGAGATTTGATTGTGTCACCTAGAGCAGTTGTTGGTTCGACTGGCATGAACGTTTTGAGGTCTTCACACGTAACCACAGGACTCTGCCCGGTGATTACTGCTGTTGAGAAGAGATAAGGAGAGTGACCATATCCTTTGTACTTGCGATTCATCAGTCGGAAGTCAAACTTAGCTGTTGAAAAAAATCATTAACCAGTCATTAACCACTCTGCTAGCATACATTTAGGGTGTACTGTGTTATAAATAAGGCTCTAAAAGGGTCAACTAACGAATCAAAAATTCATTCAATCTACTTGAAAATCTGCCGGTTGGCACAACCGAAGCTTCAACGGAGTTAGCCCTGGTGCTTCGATGTCCTGTTGGGTCCCTAAAAATCAATTAATTAATTAAATCTCTTTAAGTCGCCAATCTAAATAAAACAGCATACAAGAGCAACATACTTGATTGGAATTGGTTTTGTTGACACCAAAACCTTCTGATAGGTGTTGTCATCTAAGTCGGACTGTGGACTAA
Organism: Salina celebensis; assembly: GCA_036561885.1. Lineage (NCBI taxonomy): Eukaryota > Metazoa > Arthropoda > Collembola > Entomobryomorpha > Paronellidae > Salina > Salina celebensis. The sequence continues at coordinate 25,559 of JAAXOA010000155.1, read as the reverse complement.
CTTCTTCTGACTCGGAAAGGGACCTCCGTCGATCAATTTCAGACTCGCTGAAAGACATCTGCTTACTCGCTTTTGGAATGAGCCTGTATGAGCTATCATCGTGATGTTGATGAATGTTTACAGCAGCTCTACTCGGAATGTCAACTGGTTTACTCTCGGCCCTCATTGACCCTACGCTTCCACAAACGACGGTTGGCGTTGTTGGAGTTGTGATAGCGATTGGGTCGGCTCCTTCTACAATTGGAGGTCGAGGATTTGTTCCCGACGGTGCGTTTTGTTGGTTCAGAGCCTTAGCAGTGTCACTTCGACTATTTGGTCGAAATCCAGGCCCTGGTAGAACGGTTTTATGGACGCAACAGTTTGCCCCAGGGCTGAAGTGAAGCTCAATATGAAACCTTTCTTCAGAGCTTGGGTCTTTGGTGGGATCTTCGTAAAGCATGATCACAATTTGTGTCAAATAATTGAGCTCGCTGACGGCACTGATGTATTCCATAGCTCGGCTCCACTGCTCATCTAAAGCTCGGTCTCCCAAGCCTCCATATCGGATCATGGTGAGCAGAGAGTGAATGTGACTTTCACTAGTAAAGTACAAACGTGTTCGAACATGTCGTCCTGGACTGGAGACACCGTGCGAATATCTTGGATTGAGGCGATTCACGGACTCGTCTGCGGGTTCACCGATGTTACGTTGCAAGTCGGCTTGAATCTTTTTCAATAGCGGAGTACAAATTCCCTGGGCAATTGCCAACTTGTCGATTTGGCTCAACCCATACTCCTGGGGGATGACAACATCAGCCAAATACTTGGCGCAGTTGAACAACTCTTCTGCTTGGTCGAACCCAATTGCATGGGAATTGTGCTGAATGTCGTACTTTATGCAGTCATAAATATCTGGAATTTTCGAAATGTCAAACTCTCCTTTCGTTTTGAAGTCTTTCTCTAACTTGGTCCATCGTCGAGCCATTAAGTCCCAAGTTTCCCCATGATACAAAACAGCATCTTTAGTGGTTGTATCGTCTCTTTTCGCTTGAATTAGTTGTACCAATTTATGAATCATTTCAAGCACTCTTTCACACAACTTGAACGGATTTTTTATAAACTGCAGGGCCACATTGATACTCTGCGAATTACAGGGATTAATTCGCTCAGTGTCCTCTGCCGTCAGATCTTTGTCCTGTTGCATCAAATCGTGCAACTTTTGTTTCACACTAGAAGTACAGAAGATTCACCATTAAATTACCACCATTAAACCTTACTACACCCAACCAAAACAATAATTTTCTATGCGTTTCTTACTGTCGTTGGAATTTACTGGATTCGCAGTCATTATCGAGAAGTCCATTGGTGTGTGCGGACTTGACCATTTGCACCAGAATCGGGGTGAGCTCTCCCTCCAGAGCGAGGAGTCCCTTGGCAAAGGCAGCAGCCGTCATTTGTACCCGTCCTTCATCCGAGGCATAGATTTTTAGATCATGTCGGTAAGTGGAGTGGAGCCTCAGGAGTCCTAAACCTTGAGTCCCAGCATATTCACCTGGGTTAGCAAATTCTTGTTAGCGTGCGAAAAGCCTACAGCTCGACTTTTACACAAGAAATCTACACTCTCTTAATAATACTTGAATGTGTGAGACAGACAATAAAGCTATTTGCAACGAATAAATAAGTTAACATGACAAAAAAAAGAAACTATAAACACTTCCATTGAAAATGTTTTAACGCACCAAATTACAAACCAGTGATTTGGTTAAATAATTTAAAAAACTTACTTGATTCCTTTACATTTTACTTTCAATTAAGAATTTGAGTGATAACTGATTAGAAATAAGCACGTTAATCACATGTCGGCTGTAATTCGGTTTTCTTAAATGTGGAAGTGTCAAAGTCTTTTGTCGAACAAAATATGTAAGTAGTCAACCCCACTGCACTAGAACTGTCACCAGCTTTCCCCTGCAGCGACTTTCCCTTCTAAACAGCTTTTAGTAAAAGACATCACATGTAAACCGATATCACAGCCCCACATAATGGCCATTTTACATCCTGTTACTTTTTTCAATTCTACTGCGTTTGCTTGAGGCAGAGATAGCAAAATTGTATCTTAAATTATCTGTTTATAATTAAGTCGTTAATTTTTAATCTACAACTCTCAGAGCTACGTTTTTGTGAGTAGTTGTGTTAAACAATTGAAAAACAACTTTTTACATGCTACACTAGGGATTAGAAAAATCCAAAAGCATAGGACATCTATTCTTAGTTGGTCAATCGTTATTGAGCAGTTACTAAAATTCCACAAATGTCGTATGAATTTAAAGTATCTAAAGGAGGAGACGGACAGGACTGGATGAAATTAATGCGGAAATGGATTAATATGGTTTACTGATATTCGCTTGCATATTGCATAGTGACTTGAACAAAAGGGAAAATTAAATAACGATAACCCGATAAACTAAACTTGAAATAGAGAAAGTGAAAACCCAATTCAGCACTAAATGCAGAGAGATAATTTATGGAATAATGTATCAAAAAGAAGGAGATATACATAGAGTTTATACTTTACCCATTATAGATGACTTTTACTTTTTCTACTCCATGGATTCAATCAGCTTTCACTTTTAAACTCATGTGAGTGTGTGTGAAATATTTTGTCATCAAATTTGTCAAAAGTCATGTCATCACGAGCATCATCAATGTTTATATTTTTGAGAGCAAGATTGACAAGATTTTGAAGTTCGGAAAAAGAAAGAAAGAAATGAGTTGATGTAGATACAATTTCTAATAAAAATGATTCTTTCATGAAAATTGCGCGCAACACACATTTAATTACATAATTGGGAATTTAGGAATACTTGCACTTTTCTGGAATCAGATTGAAAAATATTTTGACAAAAGAAAATTAGCAATGCCACAAACTTAGCATGTAACTTCTTTAATTTTGATAATGTTGTTTCCAACACGCAAATTTCTGAAATTACATACGAAGTATTGTGTCATTGCATCAAGAACTGAATTTGAAGAGACATTCAATTTGAGAAAAAACAACAAGATACTCAAATATGCACAGGGAAAACACAAAAGAAAACTTGTTTTCGCTTTACTATGGGAAAAAAATGCAAAAGAAAAGGTTTGAGATTTTTGTTTCAAGATTTTGTTTGTTTGAAAGGGCTGCTTATTTGTTTGAGTAAAGTTAGTAAGGCGTAAGGAGTAGTGGTTAGCATGCCTACCCTGTCCCCCGGGATACATACAGCGGAAAATCCGTCCTAGTTCTTCGGCAGACACACGACCTGCTGGAGTCAGCTCCCCGCCCCATTTCAAAATCAAGACAAGAGATGGTTCCTTCGGTGTATCTGGAAATAAGTACCATAAAAAATCTTGGAATTGCACGTCGCTTTAAAACCATTGGATAAAACGCTACCTAAGCATGCAAGCCTACCATCGTCACTACTAGATCCTCTCGGTCGTCCTTTAGGTTGGTACTTTAATTGGACTTTACGATTAATACCAGAAAAGTAGCCATACCTAAGGCAAAAATAGCATTATGTACATGTTCTATCAAAAGCCCCACTGAGAAGCATGATTGTTTTTAGCATACATTTCAAGTACGCTCTTAAGTTGGTCTAATTTTCCTCGTTTCTCTTCAATTTCAACGTCTTTGTTTTCAGAGTTTTGTGCTTCGGAAAGAAGGAAACGGGCAATATCTAATACTTCTTGAAGCTGTTTGGGGCGTTTTAGCTTCACATTTATTTCTGGAGTACCTCCGTACTTCTGGAACAGCTCAAAGAATCTTGCAATGGAAAAAACACACAAATATATATATCTTACCATGCCTCATGTATTTATTATTTAATGAGAAGTTTTGTCTTTCTTATCATATCTTACTTTGAATGACGCACTTCCATCTTCATCTTCTGTTTTGGCGTTCTATCTCCATGTCGAATTACGCCGACAACACAACGAAGCTCCATCCTAATAGTTCAATAATAAAACTCTCCATGTACGCTACAAGTGGTGTTGATTTCAAGGGTCAAAACGACTTACATTTTCCCAAAGGTAGTCGGCACGATTGGAGGGTCATCCAATTGGAATGGAATCGCCCAGGGGATGTGCAACGTAGGAGCAAGCTCACGGAGAATCATGTTCCCAAGAATCCTCGCACAATCGTCATAATACTTGTTTGAATTTTTCACAAAGCTGAACCCATTCACGTCACAAACATACGACTTTCCGTTTGCTCGAAGCAGGTCAAAACCGCATACAGTTTGTTTGAATGCGAGGCATACTTTCCTTGCGATCAATTTTTCCACAGCGCTTAGAATCACAGGATATCTTACCTCCTTTCCTTCCGAGTCTCTTTCTACTTTTCCATCCAACGCTGGCGACTTTCTTGCTTCTGCATGCGCATAGTCAGGTCCCACCGTGTATACCTGGAAGTTTATGAAAATCAGTCCATAATTCAAAACTTTATACACATGAGTTAATATAAATTGGCTTACTTTCACGTCCGTCCCATCTGTGGGCATAAAGTCTTCATATATAAACGAGCCTGTTTTTCGAACCCGCGATTCTGGAGAATAGACACTACTGCGACTGCCTATTTTCCTAAATAAGCGCTGACTGCCGCCCCCAGCCGACGTAGGATAGTAAATGTAAATATTGTGATCTTCTGCGGAAACCGGCTTTTCCACAAAGGGCTTGTTAAAAGTTACCCCATTCACCTCCACATGATCTTCAGACTCAATTAGCTCGTGTACTAAAGTAATTCAGATTCATATTGATTACAGCGTATTGACTTTTCATATAGTATGTATATATGGACTGTACTAGCAGAGAAAGTTTCAAAAGTTATGCATTGTCTTACAGTTTGGGTCAGCACTGTCCCTGTCTAGAACAGCGTATCGGGGAAGTAGGATCCTTTCACGCTCCAAAATACCGTACACTTTCCTCCGGTCTTGGAGCTCATATTGCATCTCGATGTTGTTGATTATGTACGGGCTCCGAAGCTTTGCATAGGAAATCGCTTTATCAAGTGGAAATCCCTTTGAATGGAATGACACTAAACAGTCGCACAGAGGCCATTCCTCTACTGGTAACTATAACATCAGACGCCTATGTTACTATCCCGTAGCGTATGCCTTACAATATAGAAAAATGAAATAGATCAATATGAACATTACCTTTAAAATAGTTTCTTCTGGAAAGACGATAGTTTTGATATACTCAAAGTCGTCCAGTCTCGTCAGTATTTCTTTCATGGGTTTGGACTCTGACTTTTTTGCCATAGCACAAATCCCAACGATAACCTGTTTGTTAGATGCCTCGCCATCGTCTTCCGTCTCCCCAAGAGGAAGCTGAAAAAATCAAGATATCATCTCTAAGTAGATTATCATCGCACCATATTTGTTAGTGTCAAAGCTTATTGAAGGTGAAAATCTATGTGGAAGAAGAGGTTAAACATAGCAAGAAGCATTATCAAAAAACAAACCAAGCTAATCATCAGTCCAGAATGTACAATTATGGGGCAATACTGGATTCACTGGCGTTCACAGCTTTTATGATGTACCGGTGTTAAATTCGCCACACGAGCTCCAGTTACAGCAAATTAGATATTTACCTTGAAATCAGAAACCTTGATGCCGAGGTTGCGAAGAAAGTTTAATGTCACTTGAAGACAATGAGCCATTTACTGGAGAAATTTGAAACTCTTGTAAAAATAATTACGCCAACTGGTGAATGAAAGAAAAACGATCCTGCCACGTAGACCTTTACTATAAATGTCTCTCTCTACCACTGTGAAATTACCTATTGTATGCCTTAATCGTCTTGATGGTTTGATTTCCCAATATTACAAAAAAAAATTATTATTATTAATATGGTTCTACACTTATTATCAGCGCAAATGACTAAACTGTCTCGGCACTTATCTCGCTGTTTTAAGTAATCGATAACGTAGCAAGATTCTACTAGGTTTTGTTTTTTTCCAAAATTACCCGACTACATACCATTTGTTAAATGTTAGTACTTGTCGAAGGCTAAACCCAAGAAGGAAAGTAACTATCGAAATAAAAAATACAAACTGAAAATGGCTTTTAGGAAGGTGCCAAATTCATAGAGCACATGATGATGTGGTGATGATCGTACTTGAGCCAGTTCTACCGTAAAAGTTATAATCTTATGGGAAGAGTAGAAAGAGCTATTATGTAGTCAGATCAGCCATCGTACACTGCCAAGACAGCGTTGACGATGCACGTTTTCTTGTTTTGGGGACACCGTGCCCACCATTTCATGCATACACCTATTTTGAAATCGGAACGCATTTTTGTTTCTTCCAAAAAACTCTATTAGGAAATGCAAGGGAGAAATATTAATGACTTGGAAAAGACAAGTGGCGTTACAAGGAAAACCTAAGAGCAAAATTAGAGTAAGCAGGTGAAACAAGCAAAACATTGTCAAGTAGAGAGGAATAAAATCTTAATACTGGGTGACATACCCGTACCCTTGCTTGTGTGTATTGGGTCATCATGGAGAGCTCGTTATTGTTAAGGAACTCATAGATTCCTAAGAGCCCTTTGTAGCCAGCCTCCAACTCTGTGTACGACATGTTGTCCAACTGGCTCTCCGTTTGGAATACTGATAGACTCGTAGGAATCACGGTTTATATTGATTGCACACGTGTTGACCCTTGTCCCTCCACCAAATTCGCGAAAAAATGGCACCCGACGGGTCGTTTGAGTCGGAATCATTAAACGGGATTTTGTTAGTTTAGATACCCAGCTTACATGAAAGAAGACAAATCACTTCATATTGCTTTGCAGAGTAATAACAGGACTGGGCTTGGTCTGGAGAATTGCTGGAGATTCATTAAAAACAAAAAAGAGGTTAGCACAAGCACACCATGAAACCAGAAGCAACTTGTAATCCATGAACTTAAAACTAATATTTTGACGAATTCGTAGTAAACTGTTGCTATCTACTACACGGTGGAATGATAAATGGTTCCCTATTCCCTTGTGAGATACCCCAGTCTTCACTTTTTTATCATCACTCAGCCAGAACAGACTGACAGTTATATGGATCGACAACTATCTCAGGTTTCGCTTCCAGATTCTGGCTATTATGAAATACATAAACCTGCTAAACATTAAAAATGTGCTTAAAACAATGAGACTATCAAGATAATTTGGGGTTCTTTTTGACAAGCTTGCAAATTCTCGTAGGGGTGATACAGCCCATCACTAAAACCATTGTGTTTATAATGGTTATGCAAGTTGTGCACTATTACTATAAAAAGTAAAAGGATAGGCGTAAGCTCAAAGATGTTCTACTGGAAAGCATGTTTAAATAAATCAAAAGTTTAAACCCAACAGAGATTTAGCAAAAAGTTAAGGTTAGTTGGCAACAAAATATAAAGGCAACACATACTCTCTCCAAGTGAAGACGGCTTGATGGGAGAAGGACGACACGTCTGAGCATCATCGTTTTCGTATACTTCTTGGGACGGTCAGCAAGATGTACGATGTGCTGACAGAGTGTTACAAAAAGCGTCCTATAATAAGATGCAACATGCAGCAAACTACAAAAAAATCATGTTTCACAAAATGCACATACTGACAACTGAAGCGAAACGATGAACAGCGACAGGAACAAGACTAAAAAACAAGTTACAATTCAAGAACAATGGACAATGACAGAAAAAGGCAACAAAGAAATCAAGAAAGCTTCTGAGCTTCAAAAACATGCATAAGCACCAGAGAACAACTCAAAATTAACATAGATCATTGATTTGTTATTCCTGTAATCGGTCCTTAGCCTTGCTTTCTTTTTAATTTTTAGACTGAACAAAGGCCCCAAATGTGAGGAGTAAAAAACCCGATGAAAATAAGGAACAAATATTTGCTGAATGACGACTTTTTATACCCTAAATAAGCTAACCTGTAGCTTATCTAATCACCCATCTTATTGGCTGTCTCTTCTCTACATTCTGCTGAAAAAAAAACCTAGACAAATTAACCAGGCGACTACTTCTTACTTGTAAAAAGCCGCCAGTGTCATTTCCAACACTACAAACACATTTTTACCTTAATGTGTATCCACTCTATATCAACAAAAACCTGCTTTACACCTACGCGCTTTTCCACTAATTACTTCTTTCACAATAGACAAAAATCGTTCACTTACTTTTCACTCGTCGACTTTCACTTAGCAACTAAAACAAAACCACACTGTTGTTCACAATATCGTAAATAAGAGTAAATTTAGGGGAAGCTAAACTTTGAAACCCACTGATTGCCGAGAATCAGATTAATATCACGATATCTTTCGATTGATTTCAAAGGAGACGAGAGTTGTTCGCCTGGAGGTGCAGATAACATTAAACGCTCTTTTGCTCGTGTTGTTCCAGCTGAGAGAATGAATACGAACAAAATAGCAATGTGGCTATTCCTATCCAGACGAGAGAAAGGCAAACAAAATTCCAGAAAGCTGACGAAACGAATCTTATATTCGTGTCTCGTTCATCATTTTTATATAGAGTAGCCATCCAAACACCACTTTCATACGGTTTATGTTGTATAGAAAAAAATGTTTGTTCTTTTTTTTGCAAATTTTTCGTGTAGAAAGACTGGTGGTATAAAAGCAAAGAGAAAAATTCGCGTCCACCAACGCGGCTTGCATCATATCCCATCTTTGAAAGAGTTTGTTGTGGAGAAGATGTTTCAAACTAAAAGCATAATATGTGTGGGGTCTCGAGGAAAGATGCTTCGTATCGTAAACGCGATCAGAATATTCAGAATTGCTTTTGGCAAGGATGTAAACTGCACTCTAAAAAATATTACGGTAACGGAGTGAAAACTAGGTTTATAACTTTGTCCTTGCATTTGTTTCGTAAATAGAAAATAAGATGTTGGTGGATTGATAATCTAATTACTTATGCAATTTCATCGACAACCGTTGAGAATTAATTATGCTTGAGAAGCTTATTAACCATAAAACGGTGATTGGCGCCGGGATCCTTGTTTAAGAGTAAATCAATCATGAATATTCATGTTTTTATAAGGAGGCTTTGTATATAAGCTAAAATGTAAATGACCTTTGCATCTAGCTCGTATATCATAATGCTTTTGTCCTGCAAAAAAATGCTGATTTCTTGCAGCCCATGCATGTATGGTTTACGGCTGGATATGGTTCAACTCTTGCACACACATCCACATCATCACTCTCTCTCATGCAATCTGGGTTGTCATCTGTCTCAGCTTTTGCAATCAAATTAGCTTTGCAGAAAGCTCCCGTTTTGTGACATTCTTTCCATGTGTTGTCACGACATGTGTGATGCGAAACTGTCAACATATTTTGCAGTATTGGACATTGTCACTGGAGAGAGGTTTATGCTTGGTTTGTAGCAGAATTATAGTTTGAATTAGTGATTTCGTTGTAGTATTGTTCCGGGATTTTTTTTTTGACAAAAATGTGGTTTGAAGTGTTATTTTGGAGCTTGATCTTGGCAGGAGTTGGATTAGTTGTATTTCTTGGGGTAAGAATTTGTTGTAATTTAATGCAAAGTAACTGATGATATTTATATTTCTATTTAAACGGTATATTTGTACTTTTGTAGTTCTGCTACGCGCTTTTAAAAGATATCCGTCCATTTCCGCAATGGAAGAGGTTTGATTCAGAGAAATATTATGAAGATCCTGAGACAAGCGTTAAGTGTCCTTTTCCGTCGTTGTCTGACACGGCAAGTGTGACGTTGTCTGTGATAGTACCTGCCTACAATGAAGAAGACCGATGTAAATATTAATTGTTTGATACCAACATCTGGAAAAGAAATACTGATTACTGACTTACTGATGTTGTTTGAAATTTAATGTAGTGCCACCGATGATGGACGAGTGTATGGAATATTTGGAAAGACGCAAGCGAATAGAAACGTCATTTAAATATGAAGTAATTATCGTAGACGACGGGAGTTTGGACAATACCTGTGACGTTGCAATGGGTTACGTTCGCCGCTTCAGTTGTGATAATGTTCGATTGCTTCATTTAGAAAAGAATAGAGGAAAAGGAGGGGCTGTTCGATTGGTTGGCACACAAAGCAATTAAAAAAACACCATTAAACGATTCAAATTTTGTTACTGAACAGCGATACAATTTTTGATTTCAGGGCGTATTCAGTTGTCGAGGAGAACACATTTTGTTTGCTGATGCTGATGGTGCTACACGATTTTCAGATATCGACAAAGTATTCAGTTCTATGAAAAGAATTACGTCAAGGGGAACAGGTAACTTTACTACTATTATGTCGATATGGCTAATAAGAAATACTATTGTACTCAACTATCTGAAAGGAACACTTCTTCTATTTCTTACCCTTAGACAAGTATGGACTTCCGGCGTGGCGTACTCCAGCAATCGTTTGTGGATCCCGAGCTCATATGGAGGACGAGTCCATTGCGACGAGGTCATATTTCCGAACAGTACTCATGTGGGGTTTCCATTTTCTCGTATGGTTATTCACTGTTCGAGGTATTAGAGATACACAATGTGGCTTCAAAATGTTCACTCGCTCTGCTGCTCGCATCGTCTTCCATAATTTACACATCGAGAGATGGTAAGTCAATATGTATTTATGTTAACTGATATTACGACGACTATTGATGTTCAAATGAAAATGTAATCGTCAAAATGTTTGAACAGGGCGTTTGATGTTGAGCTTCTATACATTGCGCAAAAACTTCGTATTCCAATTGACGAAGTTGCGGTCTACTGGACGGAAATTGAAGGCTCGAAAGTAACCCCCGTCCTGAGTTGGATTCAAATGGGCTTAGATCTATTTGCAATTTGGCTGAGATACACAACAGGCAAATGGCAGTTGGCGAACAAAGGAGACTGATCGTTTGTCACGTTAGCGGGATGCGAAAGATATTTTTAACGGGGGAGAACCTAAATTACCAATTAAGATGTCATTCCATGGAGAACTTCCTGACATGCCACACTAAGAACTAGTCAATGTACGCAAAAGAGAAATGTCATTCGTTTTCAAGTTGTGTAGACCGCCACGCATTTTGTTTTTATTTGATACTTTTGCTATTTGAAACCGAGCAGTCAAGCTCGACAACATGATAAAAAACTGCATATTTTTGTTACGCACGATTTATTGTATTGTTACGAGTTGGAAAACGAGAATTTAATTTAAACCGAAAGATTAAAAACGAGATAAATAAAATAACTAAAGAAAATTTCAGTTATGTTTCTTTACTATCGAAAATAGTTGTCAAATTCATAAACATACATAGTACACTAAAAGTGCATTTGTGAAATTTTCAAAACTTTGCTACGATCATTTGTAAATGAAGTAAAAACAAATAGTGGAGTGACTCATTCGGGCACGTCTTTCCGAACTCTGCGACCTGGCATAAACGAAGAACAATTCATTCAGTTACCAATGTTTCCATTTGTCTTTTCAACGTAACGTAACCAACGAAAAATGGGTATACCTCTCATGTACTTCTGCTTCTTTGATGCGTTGGAATCACCGTCGTCATAACTGTGTGAGGAGTTAGCTGATTCTGAGCTTTTGAGCAGTTTTGTAATATTGAACACACCCAACTGAATTATTCCATCGAGTTCAGATTGGGTTTCACGGACCATTTTTGAGTCAGGAAACAAGTCTTGAAACCGATAACTAAAAATTGAGCCAAAGATAAAATAGGGTTACATTAACTGCGTAGAAGATAAATTCATATCATATGATGCACTAACATACCTTAGCCATAAATATAAATCCATGACGTCAAACACGGATTCTAAATGGACCAAGTCCATAATCGTTTCTGGGGCATTGAATGGCCAGCCAATGTGCTGACAAAGCCAATCGAATGTAATAGGCTCGTTTCTACTATACTGGCGTGAAAACTAAGTGAATGCAAATAAAAATCAGTGAAATATGAAACGAAACCCGTTCACAATCAACAATATTTTGGTGCGAAAGTGAATTTTCAGTTACCTTTAAAAACATGGTACAGACGAACGGCATTTTACGGTTGATGGGAGCACAGCAGAATACATACCGTGCACGAAGTGGCAATGGAACGTGTTGAATCATATCAGCGAGGAATTTGAAGTCATCAACATTGCACATAAAGTACAGAGAATCGTCAACGGTACACAGACTTACAAAGATATCCTGAAAAAGAGGATATATAAGGAAATGTGAAATAATTCCAAAAACCAACGGAATTCCTTAAGGAAAATATTTACCATAAGATTAGACAACGTTGCATTTGGCAAATGATAAGCGTACATCTCAATTTGATCAGCAGTGGGATGCAGCCCAGCTTGTTCAAGGGGATCAGGGGACGCAGCTAAGAGTTTTCCTAGTGTTGGAAGATCTTCAGTTTTAAATGTGGTTGTGTAACCCTAAAGAAAAATGAACCATAAATATGTTATACAGACTCTCGAACAGTGAAAGGTGAAAGAACGAGTTTAAATTACATGTGCAAACTGAGTGTTGTAACGCCCCGCTCTGCCAGCGATTTGCAAAGCTTGAGATGTTGATATAACGTCGATTTCACGTTCCCCCTTTTCATTCATTACAGGTTTCACCAGAGAATAAAAGATAACTCGACGAATACTCCTAAACAAAATATTAAAGGGATTTATTAACTAAACAAACACATATTAGATAGAACAGACTTACAAATTAAGGCCCATTCCAATAGCATCAGTAGCTACTAATATTTTACACGGGTTTTCAGGATCGTTAAATTTCTGAGCTTGAGCCAACTTTGTGGCGGGTGGTAGTCCACCATATATTACAGCCACCTCATGGCCTAAGCTTTCAATCTAGACAAATATTGGAGAACATTCTAATGGTGAAATAATTTAATTAAGATTTTAATGCATTAAGAGACTAAATCAATACTCACCTCACGCGAAGCGTGATAAATATCATTCTTACTGAAACAAACTATGCAGTCTCCAGGTTTGACGTTAGATAGAGATTCAAGGGCCCGCCGTTCTATTTCTAGCTCCGTAAGTCTCTCATAATGATGGATCTACTCGTAATACGTTAATCACAATTTCAGATCAGCAAACAAACTTTAGTTTGATTACTTTGAGTTTAGTATACAGGGATGTCAGATCACATACCTCTACATCTTCTCCTGTTGTCACCATTATATTTTTGATCAATTCTATGGCCGCTGCTTCCCCGCAAATGTGCACCTCGTCCGCAACAACTCCAAGCAGTGCTCTTGTCCATGCCCATCCCCTCTGAGGATCTCGTAACATTTGGATTTCATCGATAACGGCCACTTCATCTGTTAAGATTTCACAAAAAGAATTGGATTTAGGCTTCCAACATTATGTACTTAAATGAACAAAGTGAATAAGCTGCCTATACTTACAATGATTAACGACTGATGTCATTTCAACTGTACATGCCACATGACTAGCTGCTGATTGGTCAGGACTTCCAAAACGACGTTCTTCGCCCGTAATTAGGTCACAAGGTGTACCCTTATCATTTGCTTTCTGAAATACTTCCGAAGCAAGGAGTTTCAAAGGCCCACAGTAAACGCCGGACTTGGCTTCAAAGAACTTTTTCAATGCATGGTACGTTTTTCCGCTGTTGGTAGGGCCTGCATGGAATATGATTTTTCTTGTGACTGCTCTAGCATCTGGGTACCTAAGAAATGGAATTTAAACCATCTTTATAACAACACAGTAAACACAGAGCATTCGCAAAAGTACTAGGTTCTTTTCACTCACCAGTTCGCGGGGGACCGTAGATCGCTGATCTTCCTCAGGTCATCCATACACTCCAAATGAGGAAATATCTGCTTGGCATGCCTAATAAAGTACATGAACAAGTCATCCACATGACTAGCTCCTTTGGAAATGTCACTAAAGAGAATGTGTAGATCAACCGGAAGCCCTTCCGTTTCCAAGCAGAATTTACGAAAGCTTATAAAAGCTTGATGGAACAAATAATCTAGACAACAATCAAATTAATTATTAAATCCTGCTTTCTCCACAATAAGAAAGCCACCAAATTCAATCACTTACTATCCAACCCATGCTCTGCACTCAAAAGTTTGACTTCACTTCGTCTGAAAAACTTGTTAAGGACCTGAAGAACATCTTGTTTGTTTAAACGTCCGGCAAGCTCTACTCCCACACTGGTATCTTCATTTGTTGCTTTCACAGGCACCGGTACAAACAAGTGAGAAACCCCTCCAGAACCAGACGACTTGAAGTCGGATGGATTTCGAGAGGAAGTCTTTTTCTCTCGGTATGGAAACAATGAATTTCCACCCAAAGCCGATCCACAAGCTAGATTCTTTTTCAGTGTACACCAAGACTGAGACTGGACCAGTCGTTGGGCTAGTACCCTTGACCGATGCATTACTTTTGAATTGACTTAACTAGAATTAAACAAAGTAAAAGTAGTCAGCTGTCAAACTCAGCCAACATGATCTTTCACTCACGCCGACTCATTCCGTTAACTGCACTTAATGCACATCGAGTCTGCACTGAGAAATGATAGCACGTGTGTCCGTGTGCATTTCGCAGCTGCTCGGTCAACGTAAACTTGTTCGAACATAGAGCAGAATACAGCCCTCGAGGAAAGGGCTTCAAACTTTTTGTTTACCAAATGTGTAGATTTTGTGCCTTGTTTTTGTTTGCCAACGGTCAACTGATCTGAGAACTGATATGGATACACATGTATGAAACAATTCAGTTCTCATTTGGTAGTTAGTGGTTTATATCATGTGACAAAGAGTCCATCGATTTCAAATTAATTAAAAATTCAGAAGCTTCCTCACTGCTAATGTGGTATTTCGGAGATACCGCGGAGAGCGTTGTGCAGTGAAATATAACGATTTGAAAAAATCGGGTGTCTTTAAGTTAACCGATAAATGATAAAGTAGTTCGTGAGAAAAATGTCCACTACTCAGGGCCAAGGTGACCGTTCACCTTCATCCATGTCCCAGGCTTCAGCTGTCCTGGAATGGGACCCATCGGCGGATGTCGGAACCGTACAGAGCTCAACTCCAAGAAGACCAAGTGAAAATAACTTTAAGGAAGATTCACAACTAGGAAACTTGGATGGTGCTTCCAAACCAACTTCTGACTTACAATATTCTCCTATCAGTGATTCAGTGTGGAAATTAAAGTCTGGTGGGGAATCAGAACAAGAAACCCCGTCGATTGAAAAAGAAACAAAAAAGGTAAACAGGTCATGTTTAATGTAATGAAGGCGTATTTGATTTATTTAAAAGTCTGCTCTCTTATTTTACAATTTGCCATTATTTCGTATTTGAAGAGTGGAGGATCCAGCCGGAAGTCGAGCTTATCTATAACTTCTGAAGAGCCCACATACAAGTTGCCTCATAATACTTGGCAGAATGAGGGTATTACGAAGTCGGAGTTAGAACGAGAGCAACGTAAAAAGAGCGGTAAGCCTTAATGAAGTAAAGAAATCGGTCTTTAACTAGGGAACCCAGCTGTAAAGTTGACAATTTTTGTAATTTTCACAGGAAGTTCTGCTAGTCTTATTTCGAGCTCTTCCATTGGCTATAAAAATATTGGCAGCACAACTGAAGAAAGTTCAGAATATAGTAGCAGTTATCCGTCAGACATCAAACAAAACAAGTACACTTTGGCAAAGTTTAGAAAGAAACAGAACGCAGCCAAGCATCCCTGTACGTCGAGAGTTAGCACAGATGATTTTAGTTTAGCTTTGGGAATCGAAGGTCACTCTTGTTGGAGACGTGCACTACTTAAATGTAAAAAGGAACAACTTCTGCTTGAAATGCAACAGTTAACGCTGTTGGAAAGGTAGTTTATAAAGCCTTTTGCTCCTCCAACTAATTTCGCGGAATAATATGGGAAACTAACAGACAGTAATATTTTCAGAGCTTTGAAAAATTCGGAACGAAAAGAAACATCTAAGAAGAGATCGTCTGGCAGCCGCAAGACTGCCATGGTACAAACTGGAAATAGGACAGACTCTGACAGATCAGCTCAGTCCCGGCCTTCGGTGGAATTGCATGTACACGATCAACAAACTAGACCTGCCAACTGGAAGCATAATGACAAAATAGCGGAACAAGAGCCGGACAGTCTTAGAATGGTATCCAAAGAAAAACAACAGCAATGGAAGCGTTATTACCTTATGAAGTGTATCAACGAAGAAATTTCGCATGACAATATAACTGTTCCTAAGTTGTATGTGGAGGTAAATCAAGTAGAAGCGACTTCTGTGGAAGAGAGCAAAATTGGAAAAGAAAGAGTGCGAAGAAAGAAACATGAACATAGAGGTAATCACAGTAGCTTAGTAGGTCGGGAGCTTAGTTCGTCAGAAACTTCCAAGGAGCCGGACATGTCGTTAGGAGAACAAGCAAGATTGAGACGACATAACAGAAAAGAAAAACAACGCTTGATCAGCAAGGCTATTCAGACATCTTTCAATGAGATTGAAAGTGAAGTTGTGAAGGTTGTGGATGAACAGATTATGAATCAGCCTTCAAAGAAAGAGCCAATTCAATTTTTTGTCAATTTCAATACTGAAGTTGAGAATAGCGAAATCAAATCTGTCCAGGTTAGCTTATAACTTTACAATGGAGAGCGGCATATCCAAAACATATTGACAATTTGACAATGTATTTGCTTAGGAGCATTTTGCTGAACGCAATCCCACGGCGTATTCTGCAGTGAAGAATCGCGATGATGCCCTTCTGGAGATTAAAATGGAGAGGAAAAAGGCTAGCAACGATTTTAAAGAGGCCTTAGATATCAAGTTAAAAAACGACAAAGACGACTTGAATCAGCTCATCCAACAAGCCATAGCCAAGAGTGAGTAAACAAGTACACCTTGTCTTTCCTACTAAATGGGGAATGTATTTTTTAAACTTTATTTAAATCGGTATTTTAATTTATGTTTTGCAGCTGTCAAAGGAACTAATGATAAGAAGCCGACTCGTGTAGTACCAGTAAAAGAGATGTTGTCAAGGACTGAAAATTTGCTCAAAGAGGACTTGAGATTACGCAAGGAGAAGCAGATGCACGAGATTATGAAGAAAATTAATTACTTACGAAAGATATCATACACAACGGTAAATTTCCACACTCACAATTTTCAAATCTTAATTTAAATTGTATTTTTACGTTCTCCTTAAATTTAATTCGTATTGTTTGCTTAATTTGGTATCATCTAGCACAAGGATCAATCGCATCAATTGATAGAATGGCTCCTCAACTTAAAAATTTCCCGTCAATCTCCTCCTGATAGTCGTTAGTAGTGAATATAACGCCTTGTGTACATTTTTTAGTTAAATTATATTATTATCATCCGAGATGTATTTTAAATCGAAAGAATGTTAACTGTAGTTGTAGTTGTTGTACAACATTTTTATGATCTCAATTTCGAGGGCTTCGTGATTTGATAAGCTATGCATATTGTATCTCTATTGTAAGTTGATTTTATGCTCAAACATTTTTATTAGTGACAAATAAAACTATTAGTTTGTTTGTGAAAAGATTTGGTTCAAGTATTACAAAGTACCCTTTTTGTTGTCTATTTATGCATCAATTTGCAATTGCTGGCTAAGAACGTCTCACGAGTCGGCATTCGAGTCCGTCCTGCACTCTCTCGTGTACATACGATTGCGCTGCAATGTTGTACTATTGCCCCGACCTGTTTGCGGGAAGAAAATATCTAGTGAAAAAACACATGTCCATGCTCTCTGAATATTGGTTTCGGCTTCAGTGTAGAAATTGTTGGTTGCAGTGACAGTGAAGAAATTCATCAACCTTTCCTTTAGGTGATATAAGTTGGGTAGTTAGTAATTGTGAACAGTTCTTAACAGTTACATACTAGTATTTAAGATTTAAGCATGTCTCGACCTGAAGAAATTGCACCTCCAGATATTGTAAGAAGGATTCTGTGTTTGATTTATTTGATTATAATTACGAATTGGTGAACATGTACAGTAGTAACTAATATTGATGGTTTTTTCTGTTTTAGTTTTACAACGACGATGAAGCCCGGAAATACACTCAAAAGTAAATTGATACTCACAATACATTTTAGCTCCATTGTTGTTTATGTTGAATATCTGTAACTTTCAATTTCATGATGTTTGTAGCTCTCGGATCATGGAAATTCAATGTGAAATGACCGAACGATGCATAGAGCTCTTAGAGATCCCAGATGGCGATCCACGATTGATCTTAGACATTGGATGCGGCTCAGGCTTGTCTGGAGAGTGCTTAGACGAAAACGGCCACGTCTGGGTAGGCCTGGACATTTCTCAGAGCATGCTCAGTAAGCTTAAATTAGACATTACTCTCGAATCATACATAACTTAGTAATTGGACGTTTTAACTTAATCATTTTAATTTACTTAGATGTCGCTAAGGAGCGGCAAGTTGAAGGTGATTTGCTTCTTTCCGACATGGGCGATGGCCTTCCTTTCCGCCCCGGAAGTTTTGATTACGCTATCAGTGTTAGTGCGATTCAGTGGTTGTGCAACAAGGACAAGTCTTCTCATAATCCTGTACAGCGCCTCAGTCGATTCTTTACGTCGTTATATGCTATCTTGGTAAACCCTTTTAAAAATTCTTATTAAAGGATAATCAACAGGCCATATATGCAATAAATGAAACTTGTTTGTATTTTTGTGTGTAGAACACTGGAGGCCGCGCAGTCTTCCAATTTTATCCGTCGAATGAAAATCAGAAATCTCTCATCATGGCACAAGCTACACGTGCTGGTTTCAACGGAGGCGTTCTCATCGACTACCCCGAATCAAAGAAGAAGTTGAAAATGTACTTGGTTTTGACTGTCGGTTCCACTGTTGACCAAGCCTTACCCGAAGCTTTGACTGATGCTCCAGCGGAAACCGTTAGTTATGCTAGGCGACAAACCAACTATCAGCGTAACAAGAACGACTTCAAGAACAAAACCGCTCCAAAGTTTTCTCGGGAATGGATTGTTGAAAAGAAAGAACGAAGGCGTCGTCAAGGAAAAAACGTCCGCGCAGACACGAAATACACCGCTCGAAAACGCGCAGATCGATTTTAATTATGAATTAGGATATAGCGCTATTAAAACTTAAAATCGTTAAATAAAAGCTTCATAAAAAACTGTGTTGTTATTGCATCAGTTTCGATTTTATTACAATTATTGATTCGCCATACACGTTAGAGAAAAATAATTATTATACACCGATATAATACGATATAGGACAGTACTAATTTAGTTATTGAACGAAAGAAAATTTAAAAACTAACATCACTTTTGGAGGTATCCGCCGCCTCAGAATATTCCGAGTGAACACTGTTGTCTGCACTGCTTGTCATTCGATCAGGATCATACGCATGAAGCAACAAACGCCAAACCTTGATACTCCCGTCCCACGTTCGACGACTACATTTTCGGTATTTATTTGGAGTCTGTGGCTGTTGTGGGGATCGGCTTTCCCTTCATAAATTAAAAATTTTATTAACACCTCTAGTGTAATGCGACTTTTTAACTATTTTTTCCAATTTTGATTAATTTCCACTTACTTTGGCACGTTGTGCAAATAATTTTGATATCCGACCGTAGCCTTTCCATAATCAATTTGCTTCTGACGCCGGCACAGAACGATTGGATCAGTTTCAAACTGATAAGCGCCTGTTTTATCCTTCGACCTTGGCTGCGACATATTCCCAATATCCAGTAAAAATCCTATTTCAGAAGTCAATGTGGCAGGGTAGTCCAAATTTTCCGTCTAGTGAACTCTTGACAACCCACAAAGGATAAATGCGAAGGATTTTATGAAGAAGGCAAGCCGAGACTAAGGAAACCGTCCATTTCCATGTAGACTGCACCAAGCTCCCACTTTACAGTCCATCCTTAATTTGAATAATAGGAACACACAAGTTTTGTCTTGACAGGACGGTGACATCGGAAGGCAGCATTGATACTCACTTGATTACTCCCTACATGAAGAACATAGGTATGCATATGAAAGAAAACGGTCGAGAAAGTAAAAAGTATGATCTTGCGCGGAGAAACCAATGCCAATGAACAAATACCAGCAGCAGCCCCGTTCATTGTGTAGCTCAGCTGTTTTATTGACGAGAGGATCGAAACCATTCTCAATCTGACTCTACTGTTGACTGTAGTCAAGATAGATCCACTGTAAAAGCAAAGAGGTGTTATGGAGTGATTTTTGCAGTGGTTCTGTTGATCCGTGCGGTGACCTTTGGCAAAATTGACGAGAATGCATCGGTCAAGGTTGATAGTGCAAAAGGTGCTCATGTCACCAAGTTTAGGACTGTTTAAAAATCACCTTCTGTGCTCGACAACGTTCAACTTGACTCAGCTTCATGTTCGGAAAAAGACAGGGGTCAATGAAACTCCATCAAAGAAAAGCAAGGATGGAGCTAAGCCAACCGAGTTGAAACAGCAAGAAAATGTGGATAGTAGTAAAGTACTAACCAGCATAGCCAATGACAATTCCAGTGAAAATAGCGAAGAAGGGGCTAAGTCAATTACTGAATTGGTAGAAGAATCTAACATCCTTGCGAAACCTCTTGTGAAAAGGAACCTGGTGGATGAAGCAGAGAAGTTGAGGAATTATTCGTCAAAAGAAAGAAACTTTATAACACCTTTGAGAGCAATGCAGGAATACTTGCTCCAGCCACAGGATCTAATTGGTATCAGAAAAACGTTGAGACGGTCACCACATGCGGATGAACCACCTATTTTGGTGTACTGGACACGGGATGTCGAGAAACGGTACATCATTGTTACATTATTCGTCATGTCATTCTGAAAATTTTAAATTGGTGAAATATAGCCATGTCTAATTTTTCAGAGCAACTGAAGTTTGGGGTGGATTGGATAATATAAGAAAGGAAAAACGTCAACGCGGAGAGGATAGGGATCGTAAGTTACCTTGAGCAATCACAATATATGATTCCTGCAGTCAGTACCTACTACCTTATAGCATGATGATGCTCACCTTATTCTTTGTAGTTGACGTCAGGGCTGTTCTAAAAAGATACAGGAAAGAACACAAGGAAAATTCCTCTAACCCAGGCCCTGGAGGCCTTACAGAGGGATCTGGACGCATCGTTTTAACTGCCGTGATGATGTATGTTTCTTTGGAGATGACATTGTTAAAAGACATAGTGTTTTGTTGCATGTGACGTGACGTTTTGCACTACCTAAGACAATAACCATTTTTTACCGCGAATTCCAGAAACGGAACTAACTTTGTCATCAAACTCCTCGCTTGGTACATGACTGGATCTCACAGTTTGTTCGCCGAGTCCATTCACTCTTTAGCTGACACCATCAATCAAATTATTTTAGCATATGGAATCTACAAATCGAACCAAATGGCGAATACAGACCATCCATATGGGTATGCAAATATGCGCCACGTTGCCTCCCTTATCTCTGGAGTTGGTATTTTCTGTGTTGGAGCAGGGCTATCATTTTATCATGGGATAACAGGACTTGTTGGCACTGCTCCTAGCGAATCCTTGCATTGGGTAAGTCAACCTAGCTTTTAAGTTTTGATCATATTAATTTCATATTTTTGATATTTTGTTTTGTTTTATGATGTCAGGCACTGTTCATTTTGGCTGGGTCGTTGGTGTCCGAAGGAGCTACCTTGTTTTTAGCTTGCAATTCCGTACGACAAAGGGCCAAGGAAGTTAACCTAAGTTTTAAAGATTTCAGTACGAACTTAAAAAAATCTCATTATGAAAACCTCTTGCGCGTGGTAGCATATTAACAAAAATGTTTGACATTGTTTCAGTTTTACGAGGCAGAGATCCGTCATTAAATGTTGTGATACTTGAAGATACTGCTGCAGTTGCTGGAGTGGGTATTGCGGCAGCTTGTATGACATTGACGATGTATTTAAACTCTCCGATTCCAGATGCGTTAGGATCATTGGCAATTGGTGGCCTTTTAGGTGAGTATCTTAGACCTTAAATTCATAATAGGATGTATCGATTCAATTCTTCATTATGATGCCTATGTGATACCATGTTAGGTGGAGTTGCCTCTTTCATAATTTATTCAAATAGTGCGGCGCTAGTGGGAAGATCCATTCCGAAACAAAACTTAGACGCGATCAATTCTGAACTAGAGGATGATGTTATGATCCGTGGAATTCATGATGTTAAGGGAATTGACATGGGGAACAACAAAGTTCGATACAAAGCCGAGGTAGACTTTGATGGACGAGAGTTGACAAGGGCCTACCTAATGAAACAAGACATGGAAGCGATACTCAAGGTAATAAACCGTCATAATATTGAGACAATTATCTTATTTTCCGTTATAATCCGCTAAACTTTTTATCTAAAAAAAATATTCTATGGATATTTGAAGGAGATCCATGAAATCAAGACGGAATATGAATTGGAATCGTTTCTCTTGCGACATGGAGAAAATATCGTGGACACACTGGGGGCCGAGATAGACCGAATCGAAAAAAGACTGAGGAAAGCTCATCCATACGTGCGACATTGTGATCTGGAAATTCTCTAATTACCATCTTGTTAGTTTAGAATAGGGAATTGTAATCAAGTCCATGTAAATAGTGTTCAGTTCATCCACAAATCAGGCATTTGTCATTTGTATCGCTTAACTATCCTGGAGAGACTCTGTGTACAATGGAAAATTACCACCGACCATTATAACACAAAATTACAAGTTTTATTTGTCAACAGACAGATTTAAATAGATATTCTTAGTTTTAATATTACGTGTTTGTTTTATATAAGTGTGGCCTACTTGATAAGCTTTAAATAAGTTGTTCACATGACCTGGCTGCCATTGGCGCTAATTCCTTCAAAACATCGACATAACAGCCTTTTGACTAACCATAAGTGGTCAACTCTGCGTTTCATCTGCATGCTTGAGTCCCGTATAACAGATTTTCTCAATGATTACAGTACTGCATTAATGAATCTTTTAAATAAGATTGTACAATTATTTAGAAAGTAATTATACAAATGGTGGCTTAAATATCTTCCTGTTATAATGGCTCTGTTATTTTATGTTTGTACTCCGGAGTGTATTTGTATAAAAAAAAGACAACATCCAAGCAGTATTTGTCCCTTGTCAGTTAAGTCTTCTTCACGAAATCACTTGCATTCAGTTTTAGTCATTAGTTTGTTTATCAACTATTTTGAGAATAATTCTTTTACAGTTTTTAACAATTCTTGTTCTGTTTGCAAGTAATTTCCTCTTCAAGGAATCACGACGTAAGCTTAATTTCGCGAAATAGGTTGATCTTTTATTTTTTATTCCTATATGCATGCTAGCAGTGCATTTTAGATTTCGCATTGTGTCGTTTTGTAGCTATTTATTTATAGTGTTTTGGCAAGTTATTTATGTTTACTTAATGACTTAATTAGAGTTTTTTTTTGTCCACGATATGATTTATTTAAACAAGTTGTTTTCAATGTCACTCGGTGCAACAATGGGAGCACACCTGAAGGAAAGAAAAATAACATAATTTACAATTAAATAAACGGTTGCGGCCAAAGAAAAAACCCATATTTTGGCTTGAAAGATTAAAATTTGCTACCGGTATTGACAAGCATTCCACGTCCATCCGTCCGGGCAAGATTGTTCCTCACGCTCAATGCACTCACATGTCTCCTCATCCCATGCTTTCCTGGAGTTGTCCAGGCACTCATATTTGTCCTTCTCGTTTTTACATCGGCACTGGCAGCTTTCATGTCGCTATGAGAAACAAACACAGGAACTTTTTTCATACTATTTTCATTCATTTCTGGTCCAGTTTGACCTTCGCTCAATTGTTTGCTATATAAAAGTATCAAATATCCAATTTGTCTCTCTGGCTGAATTTCTGTGCGGGGTAACCTGATTCCTCCCATGGGTCATTACTCATAACACATCCAATTAAAAACTTGATAGGATTATGCGTTTTACTAAAACGCCTTATTGTGCAATTTGTTATAGACACCGTTTGTCAAAGACCAATGGGTGGATGACTCGTTAAAATTTCCTCTCTTCTTGCTAAATTGTAAGTACATATATTTTTAGGCAAAATCATGCTCGTACATGTCTCTCAGAACAATGCTCCGAGGGTGTTTCACAGTCGCACTCGCAAGATTGATGTTCCATAACTTCGTAATGAACACACCTAGGTAACCCCGTCTGATGATTGATTAAAAGAACCTGTTAACAAGTAAACAAACAAAAAGTAGGTTTATTATGCCTCGTATTTTCCGTAGAGATTCGTCCATGGTTCACTTACGGGAACCTTCACCATTGCAACTTGCCGAGGGACACATGCATGAATCCCAACTCGACAATGACCGTTACAGCGTTTCACCCGGGTGAAAGATGGGTTAATCTAGGACCAAAATTAATTGCCAGCATATAAAAGTTAGTGCCTTTCAGAATGAGAGGTAGAACTCGTAAAATTTAGTTTTTGTGTACAGTATACTTAGGTCCAGGGGGATCTAGCCTGATTAACGTCGGCTCAGGAAGGCATTTCAGTTGCTCTGTAAATCTCTGGATTCTGATCATCGCTTTCTTAGAACATTTTCCTTCAGTTTCTTCATCACAATTGATGCATGTAGGCTTGTGATGAACGTTTCTCATTGACTACAAACAACCATTGACCATGCAAAAAGATTATTCAATTTAGAGTAAAATATGTGATCAAAGTGAACATGAGTACCCGTTTAAATCGGTGTAGCCCAACTGGTGAGGATATGTTGCTCGTAATCAACCAGCCGTTTACTAATGATAATAATTGAAAACTTATTACGCAGAGCAGAACATAGTTATAGTTCATTTTCGAAATTTTGTAATTGCAAACTTTCGCCAGCAAAGTGTTTTGCGCAAAAGTTACAGATAAAAAATAAATAGCCTTGACAACTACGAAACAAATCGTACCATGTTATGTAAACGTTTTGGAAGGACGTTTGAAAGAATTCATGCTCATCGGTATTTTTCATTACTATTTCCAACATCCGGTTAGTTAACTCATTGATGAACTAAATGCGTATACATGGCTATAATCTAAGACTGATGTTTGCGCCCATATCAGTTCATCTTAAGAATATAACGCTGTAACGTCTAAGAAAACGCTTAGCAATTGCTGCCAACTTAGCAATTGAGTACTTTTTTATTTGTAAATATACGTAGAATTTCGACCGCACAACAGAAACTACGATGATGGTCAACCGTATTAAGCACCGAAGGGTGCTTATTAGATCCAGTTGTGTCTGTCTGTCTGTCTGTCTGTCTGTCTGTCTGTGTGCGGTCTAGCGCTGACACCCTTTGACCTAGGGTCACCAAACTTGGGGTGTCGATTACTTAGGTCAATGGCTAGGCTACGGCCAAATTTCAAGTTGAAAGGTCAACTAGGTGACCAGCCCCGGGGGTGTCAAAGGTCAATGCTTATTAAATAGGGAAAAACTTTTATTGCTGAAATCAATAGAAGTATGAATGGTGAGTAATTTTGCTTCAGAGACATGGTTCATATTTCGTCACTGGGGTGACATATTGACCCCCA
>JAAXOA010000154.1:0-32852 GCA_036561885.1 Salina celebensis | reverse complement strand
CGTTTGCTGACAAAATAGAATCAAATAGTTGGACTTCTAAGGACGAACCGGCCAGTATGCCTTCGCCTGTAGTGTACTACGTAATTAGGACTGTGTGTCATAGCAGCGTTTTTAATTACGTGTCTGAACGCATACACATTGCACATTCTTGACAACATATCTAAGACCCTTCATCCTTATTTAGTTAGTTTGGAATAATATTTGGACAAAAATTAGGTACCGTTTAAATAACGGTTTGCTAGTATTTACAACTAGGGCCGTATTATTTCGGGCTTTCTTGGTATTCAATTGTTCTTACTTTTTCCGCAATTATTAGATATTGGGTTTATATTAGATATTGCTGAAGTCATGCACAGTGCAAAAAACTCTCTGCGTCATATTACTGGACACACCAATATTTAGTTGGCATTGAAAGTATGGATAAAGTGTAGCATCGTAGGAATATTTTTTAAGAATTTGTAATGCACATTTCGTTTAGAAAAAATATCAAACCGAACAAATGGAACAATCCGGAAAGTGTTGTTCCGAAGGCAAACGATAACGTTCCAGTTTCATATTCCAGCGCTTGCAAATAATCTCTCTAGAGGGGCTCTGTGAGCTGCACGGCATTGTGCAGGGTTTGTGCCCCGAAGGCACTTGAAAGACGGATGTAAAAACAAGAGAAGGTTGAAAGAAAATGATATAACGCCCTTTTGGTCGTTAATAAATTTATATCTGTACTGGTTGCTTGCAAAACCAAAATTGTTTAGGTTTTATTTCAATGTAGAAACGAATTCCTTTATTATACAAATGAACGACAGGATGTGGAAGTTTCTCTGGGGTGTCGCATTGTCAGATGTTTACTATATACCCTTCACATGCCGCGATATATGAGCAAAATAACTAGGTATTATAAGACGCGATTTAATCACACCAAACATTTATTCTTATAAGGAAACCTATACATACAAATTATATAGGAAGAGTTACATTAACTCAAGCGCAACATCACATGATGCGCAATTCTTCTGTTCATGTTTTACACAGAGATCATTCTGTTCTTTCCTGATCACCCATGCAGTGTCAGCAGCATGTCTTGTTTCAGTTGCCGCGTCAACGCCGGTTGGTAGCCAAGCGTGGTACCTGATTGGTACGCGGCGGCTTCTATGGATTCTGGGTACGCTATGATAATCCATGGGGTTTATACCAAACACGGTGGGCACTTGTGATAATCGGATTCCGGGTCTTAAAACAAATTCGTCAGGGTCCTCCCAGGGTACTGATTGAGCGAGTACACGGGTGTCGCCGCCGCCGAGTTGCCATAAAACTTTAAACGGTCCACGGCGAGAAAAATGGACATGACGCTGTTCCAGAGAAACATTAAGGAGCTGGAAAAGACTACTCGTCATGTGATAATATGCGTTTTACGATGGGATCTCGTTCGACCAAATTGGAGCTGCAGTTAGATTAGGTTGTGCACACGCAAGACCATGATCTATAGCCGCTTCTGGAATTTGCATATGGCGATGGTCCGATAGATGAGGCCAATTTACTAAGAGGTGGACGTGAATAACTGTCCAGTGGCGAGAATTCTGTTGGCATAATAGGTCCCGGTAAGGAGTTGTATGAATTTCACAGTGACAATGTAATTTCACGATGAAGATTCCATTGAATATTTAAAATCCTACTGGTTATTTTTGCACTCGCGGTTTAAATGAGCTTGCATTCGCACTGCCCTTCGTCCCTCGTTTATCATGTGGGCAATTGGACGGAGACGAATATGTTTTTCAAAGTCAACTCTTTTACATTTTGTAATCACGGATTTGAAATGTTTGAACTTGTTCCTTATGAAGCAAGGGTACCGGAAGTTAAACGGGTATCCCACATGACGGTCGCTAAATCCCCACAAAAGTCACAGTAATCAAGGAATGAGCCAAAATCAATCCTTTTGGTCATCCAAATGTGACTCGTTTCGCAGAAAATTTAAACAAACTAGCGGGGACTCTTCCGTGGTGTGCGACGTCCTGAGCCAAAAGAAATGTACTTTGTTGCCAAAGAAGTTTTCTCTTCTAATGCAGCGGCATTCCCGTGACAAGCCACGGTTTGTTTGTTATGTTGGACAATTATGAACAGTTGCTTGCATGATATGCTACCTTTGTCTTGTACTTAAACGGCAATTGAACAAATCTCTCCACGTGGGCTCTCCTGTTTTCAGCGAGCACCAATTCCCTTACCTTTCACTCTCACTGACAAAACACGTGGGCCAAATCTTGATTCTTTTCATGCAAAATCAAAACCAGCATAAAGCAACCGTCAATTTGTTTTTAACCGCATGGTAGCGTGTCTTTGATCATTCGTCATTTTCATCCGGAAATTGCAGTGTTCCTTCCTTTTTCACCTGGCTCCTCATTGTATTATCGTCGTCCTGTCAGGAAACTGTGGATGTTTGAGAACACGAGCGCTCCTGGTTGTTTCGGTAAGCTGAGAAAGGAGGACGGGACTCAACGCTTTCAGTATCGTTTTCATCTTCTTCTACATTTTCCACTCAAACATCAACTTTTTGTTCTGTAATTTGAATCGAGTAAGGGATCTCTCTCTTCTCCAGTATTCCGATATTCAACATGATGATTAACAATAGAAGAACGTTGCATACAAATACCCTTCTCGCCACCGATTCGTCTTCAATTTTTCATGCTACACTTCTTTTTGCTGTTCGGAAAGCTTATGTTTGTTCAGGTAGAATCAGCCAACTTCTACCGCACGCAGGCTTCGTGGTGGGTTTCCACTAGTAAGTGAGCGCACCCAAGAATATACGTCAACGCAAACAAGATAGTAAAAACAAATAGAATCTTGTATGAGTCCATAGTGAAAAGTGGGAATTGGACACTTTCCTTGAAGAAAATTGGTTAAAAACTTGTACGGAATATTAACAAACGAAGGCCCGAAAAAGGGAGAAGTTAATGCAATTATGGTGTTCTTTGGCACAATAACCACGCTTATAGTGATTTTGAACATGGATGTATGGAGAAAGCTATTAACAATGTAGTTAATAACTTCAGTGTATTCCAGTTGGCGTAACTACCAAGGGAGTGGCAGCAGTTTACGACCAAGTAATTATAATATTATTTGAGCTAGAACGTAAGGTTAAACAGATGTTCTTTCTTTGGAATAAGCTACATAAAGTCGTACGAGGTCAAGTAAACAAAAAGACATCCATTTGCGTGGAACTTAAAGTTACAATCTTTTCATAGATGATTGTTGCCAGGTTCCTGCAATACTTGCAATACAGCAACTCATCCATTATTGTGTCTCTAATACGTACATGTCTTTTCGAACGTCACCACTTTAAAAGAAAAACCGTGAGCATATGAAACATCCGTGAACCGATAGGCTTTCAGATACGGTTGACATATTGGGGGGAATAGACGATGGAGAGTACAAGCAAAAGTACATTTGTCCAGATCCAATGAAGATCAGAGTTATCTCGTAACGAAATGGGAAAATCCGTAAATGCTGCTCGAATAGCAAACGATAAAAATCCAGTTTCATATTCCAGCGCTTGCAAATAAGCCCTCTAGAGACGCTCTGTAAGCTGCATGGCGTTTAGCATGGTTTATGTCTTCCGGTCTTCGATAAGAAGGGATTATATCTACTACTGTCCTTCGGCCCCCGACATCCCGGAACTGGGATGTGAAACACTACGCAATCTGTGCGATTTAATTGGTCCATCGACAGCCGGCTTTAACACACTGCAACCGGCGCCCATATGGTCCAGCGGTCCTAACACAACTCTATCAAAGACCTTTGTTGAACGTCACTTGAGGTTGAATCGAAGGGATTATACATAACAATATTTTCATGTAAATGCCTTAAAACGTTAGTAGAATTAGTAGCATTTACCATCGATATATTCCAATTTAACATGGGTTCATATTTATTAGTCAACTGATGCTTATATGTAATGTGTTCATTATAGACAGTCATTGCAACTATTTGATCCAAGCGTGTTATATTTAGCCATTCGTGTGGGATATGTTTGAATGCGTGAAAAACTCCTTTAGAATTTGGTCACGGTTGTACGCATAAAACAGGGGGTTCTAAATACTCCTTCACTTCCTGGAAATAGAGTCGACATAGACATCCTATTCTAAACATGTAAATTCCGTGTTTTAGCTTGGAGGCTGGGATTGTTCTGTGTGAAGTTAGTGATCTGTGTCTCATATCGGAGGTTTTGTAGCAAAGCCCGTCAATCGCTCCCGTATATAAGATGGCATAATAATTGTCGTCCATCTCTTGCACTATGAGTTGATGCGGGTTAAAATAGTATCTCATGGGGCATACTGCAGATAGTTCTTTAGTAGATGCCCCCTATAAAATGGCATTAAGGCATAATGTGTCGTCATTGAAATGATTCGCGTACAAACTTAATCAAGTTGCGCTAAGGCATGAGCGAGAATGTACGAATGCATGTAATGTGAATGTCTAAGTACTTTGTCGTGGTCCCGTAAAGGATGGCCATTGACTGGAAATGCAGTTCTGCCATCGCGCGAAGTTTTGCTTCCACCGACTCATCTCAAAAACGGCGATGTGTGTAGACGCTAACTAGACGCCAACCTTGATGAGCTACTTCCACAGGCTCAGCTACCACCACAGGAGCTATAACAAGAATGAGAACAAACAGAAGACACTTATAATCAAAGTTACCTTAAACACCAGACGTTACACTCACAAACAATTTTTGAGAGCAACACTAAAAGAAGTAATACATTTGTTTAAATAAAATCTTACGGATTATTTCCTACGAATCAGCAGCACCCGCAGTGGAGAAAACAGCGAAGGAAACAATCGCAACAAGGAACTTCATGATGTCTTTAAAAGTTTTCAAACTTGAGCAAATGGAGAAAATGATGAAGATTGCTGGAACATAAATAAAATATCTTTTCACAAGCTAATCTGAATTACAGTTATATGAAATATTGATGATGGTTAAATTAATTTTTGAATTTTCACTTATCTGATTATATTTAGAGGTCAGGATCTAAGTGCAGAAAAACTGCACAAGTTGCAAAAATTGCAAAGTTGCAAAAGGTTCATCTGTAGTGGTTTCTTGCTAAACCAAAATTGTTTAGGTTTTTTCAGTGTAGAAACGAGATCCTATATTATACAAATGAATGAAAGGATGTGCAGGTTTCTCAGT
This sequence comes from Salina celebensis, assembly GCA_036561885.1. Taxonomy (NCBI): domain Eukaryota; kingdom Metazoa; phylum Arthropoda; class Collembola; order Entomobryomorpha; family Paronellidae; genus Salina; species Salina celebensis. The sequence continues at coordinate 27,676 of JAAXOA010000154.1, read as the reverse complement.
GGTGTCGCATTGCCATAGTAAATCAGGTACGGAAATTCTAATTGATTTATCTATCTGATAATTCTATCGTGGCTCACGATTGTCAAGACAAAACTAGCATTTTTCCCATTTCGATGTCATATCAGCATGTACGCTTGTAGTAAAAGTAGCCGTTTCTCGCGATGAATTGAAAAGTCAAGACTGTTGAGCTTTGCATTTCAATGGTTACCAAATGTTGTACACCTAACACAAAGACAAGTTCTCCCCAAACTGTTTATGATAGAATGAAACTTTTTTGAAACGGGGGAGCAGTGAAAAAGACGGATAAAAGCTTTTTGGGCACAGATCTTATTATTGTAGCGTTTCAAAATTTTAAATTGGTTTCGGAGATGGCAAGTTCTTCGGTATCTTAATAAATAACATTTAGTTTTTTTCTTGAAACTAACTGTGTATGAAAGCGACAAAATCTACTATCTTTCTATTCAGTTACTCTAAACAAAGTAATTAAAAGTACCCCTTGACAAAAATAAAAGTTTTTATTGTAATTGGACGCTGGCAGAATGTGAAAAATTTAATTTTTCAGGCTGCTAGATTCGTCGGCAATATGTTTTGTACAAGAAATTTCGTCTCCTGCATCAGGAAAGTTGGCATCGCCTCCTGCTTTACACCTTTCACGACCCATTGTCATTAACCCCGTGTGACAAGCTTCTGCATCAGACCAAATAACTGTCAAATGCGGAAGTACGTATAACGTACGTCTTTTTAACTCACAAAGCAAGTCTTCTGGTGACTTTTTATTTAGGATGTCCGGCCTTCGATCTCTCAAAATTTTTGTGAGCTCCTCTGGCTCCGCTTTAGACCGTGGCAAACAGGCGAATTCCTCAGAATAAACTAGCATCTCAGAGTTGAGAAAAATGTTTCACGAGGATCGCACGACTTTTCAATAGTGTTTCACAACCCCTAAGTAAGGACGGTCCAAGGGAAGGGCGTCTTCTTCGGTTACCGTATTTAGCTGGTTAACTGGATACAGGTTGGGGTTCTTCTGACTACCCTGGTCCTTCCCGTCCTTGGCTTTGTCAATCTCAAATAAACTTCTCATTTCCGTTTGACTGTTGACGTATAAGGGAAACCAACATCGATATTGGCTGGGAAGACCAGTTGCATCTTCGAAATTGTCAATGTATCTCTTCAGGTCCTTGATAGGCCAATGGAGGGGATTAAATCCGTAGGCCTTGGGTATCTGGGGGGTGCAAACACTGGGTCGGTATACTCCTTATGTTTCAGTTTCGTGACGAAGGAAACGAAGCTTGGGGAATCGTGACTTCTTGATGAGAGATTGGTGAGCATTCTGTTGCTTGTATTTTCCAAATCGATGTCGTCTGCGTGTGATAAAACAGATTAAGCCCAAGAAACAAGTGGTAAACAAAAAGACATTTAGTGCCACCAAAAGGAATATTTTTTATTATTAATTCATGTCAGATTCCTCTTTGGGCAGTTGCCCATAGAAATCAACTACATATTAACTTTTATAAAAATAAACCATACAGTGAGTTCTTAGAACTAAATTTATCATCAAGAAAATTTAAAGTTTACACATTAGTCGGCTGGTAGTAGTCTTAATTTCATACATTTTATAGTAAACAAAAACGAATCTTTTAATATCCCTTTACTCGCATCCGCTGATATCATATAAAAGCACTTATCGCGTTCCTTTATATTTTTTATGTGCTTTATTACGTTCGAGAGCTTTCACGTTATCATCGCTCATTTGTGTTATCTCATTGCACTCGTAGGAAATTGGGCTGGGCATGAAGTTTGATTTGCTGAGAAAGTTGAATTGAAAACTGAACGTCAAAGGGACAGAATATTGGAAGATGGTTGGGGGTAGGTGTGGGGCTTGGAGATATAGATCGGATGTCAGGCGGATGCCTGTGATGTTGAAGCTGTCTGTTGAGCTGGAGATCGGCGTCTTCTGGGCTCGGATTTGGGTGAGTAGGAACAGCACCCGCCGCATTTTTTTACTTGCTATTTTAAATAATTGATTGTTTTCCGTTGGCGCAGGTTGTATGTTGGAGGATTGTTGTTGTTGTTGACTTGGTCGTCTGCTTCTGTGTCTACTATCGGTGGAAAAGATCACGTTGGGACACCAACTCCAACCAACAGGATGCATATGGTCCAGGGGTGGAAAGGAGGAAGCCTACACTCCCACCATCCCCAATCCACGATTCTGCCTGTCGGCCAATCACATGGCCACTAGCCCAAACTCTTGAAATAAAGAGGAACAGAAATTCCCGCTTCACGACAAGGACCTGCTCCTCCTCTTCGGGAGCTACATCCTCGGCAGGAACCTTCACATTCATAGCTTCATCCTCGGTAGACCCATCAACATACAACTCAGGGGCCTCGGTGGTGTCCTGAGGGACCGGGGTGGTCGTAGTGGTCGTAGTAGTGGTATGGCGAGCGTAGGGCACGCGGGCACCCATACCTCTAGACGCATTCCGATTATATTCATTATTTACTTCTTCATAAAGCTGAAATCCAGTGAGGTTATAGTGGTAGAGTAGGGCCTCTTCACGGTTGGCGGGTATCAGGTTCACTGTCACAGGAAGCTCGTAGAACTGGTGAACAGTCAGCCCAACGAATGGGTGGGCCGACGGGATCCCGGACCGTCCTTCAAGCATCAAGAGATCCATAATCCACGACTGCTGACGGAAAAAGGTATCCAACTGCATACAAAAAAGTAACAAAACACGGATTAATTTCTTTTCAAATTAACATAATCACAAACCACGATAACAAATATAATTAGATTTTTTTCTTACCATCCGTATACTTCAACCTCCACAGGGGGTAGAAGTAGGTTATGTATGGAAGCTCGCAGTCCTCTGCAAATTTCCCGCACCAAAAAAAAACAATCAAACCAGAATAATGGTTACAAACCAATATTTTTTTTCACACTTTTCTAAAAAATAGTTATCAATGAATAAATAAACAAATTACTTTGGTGAAATGCGTAGTGGACCACTATGGTCCGGTTCGCAGATGGCCAGTAGCTACACATTGGTGCTTTCCCGGCCTCGATCGCGAAGACTTTCGGGATGGAGTTAGCCGGCCCCAGACAGGACCGGCACTCCTCCAATGTGGCGTTGTCCTTGGCCAACACAAGACCGAACTCATTCGAACTCAGTCGCTCCCTGCAAAACGACAAGCAACACAAAAAACCTGAACATTTTTTCAGACAAACTTACATGACCCCAAAAATTCGGAATTTTTTTTCCAGAGATGGTGGAACATAATAACAGCAGCAGAAACACGTCCACCGATAGTCCACACTAATCCTTTTCCTTTTATACGAAATCCCATTTTGAGATTTCATACATCACATCATTCCAAAAGACTTTCAGCCCTATACAAACACACGAAACAAAGTTTTAATCAATCGCAACATTATAAAATGCAATTAGAACAAGAAACACGAAAACAAGTAACTTACCGGGTGACCCGACCTGGCAGAAGACAATTTTCCAGACACTATTTTTTTGCTCACAGGAAACACAATTTCACTTATTACCACATACACTTTGCAGTGTGCTGTTTTAATACTTTTTGCATAAAACCCTACATACGCTCTGCACTCAAGTAACAAATGTTTAGAGGTGTCAAATCTCTTCAAATTACAAAATGTAAATTCCTTATCAAATCATAATACAGATTCATTTTTATATTACATAACCAAAATTTGCCTAGACCTAGCCTGTATTGTGCTACACATCTTGAAGTGTTTATCGGTAGTCTAGTCGTTTTTCTTATGCATACAAATCCAAGTACCTTTCTGACGCACCTATATTTCCCATGTCCTCTACCACACTTTTTACAATCATGTAAGTTCTTATTGATTCAAACGCTAGAATAACAGTCTCGTGTTCAAAGTTTGTCCATGCGTCTTGCAACTTACATTCATAAAAAAAATTTATTTGCAAAAACCAATTATATTTTGAATATTCGGATAGTCTATTGGCGCTCCTGTTTAGTTGTTTAAAGAAGATTTTCGCCTATCTATCGTCGCTCATTTCGTTGATTTTACTATAAAATCTAGCTGCCATATTAAATGTTAATGAATTTAAACTTACGCTACCGGTTTCCAGCCTCACGGCTGAACTAGAAGTGATCTTTTTTAGATAAAAATTTTGTAATTTGTTTAGCTCCTTCAGTTTCCTCAAGCCCCAAATATGAGCTCCATAAAGAGCAGTTGCCTGGACAATACTTTCAAAAAGTTTCTTAGTGGGAGTAGTTGGTTCCGTTTCATTGAGTTTGGCCTCGCATTTGGCCATGTAGTCCAGTACTTCTTGACGCACTGACTTCTCGAAGACTTCTTGTGTCAGTCGCCGCGTCAACGCCGGTTGGCAGCCAAGCGCGGTACCTGGTTGGCATGGCTCTTACTAATTCTATGGATTCTGTGTACGCTAAGATAATCCACAAAAGGTAATCCATAGGATTCATACCAAAAACGGTAGACATTTGTGACAATCGGATTACGGGTCGTAGAACGAATTCGTCAGGGTCATTCGAGCGTACGGATTGACGATGGGGCATGATTTTGGGTAATTTGGCGAGCTTGAGTTAGTGTTTGACTATTGGCTTACGGGTTCAAGCTACTTCATTTACTCCTTTGGGCAATAAGATTGCACGACTGTCTGCAGCAAATAGTTGTCGTTCAGGTTAAGCGACTCGCTCGTAAAGTAAACCATTGCCCATAATAATCCCTGGGATTACGAGACAAACTCCGACTGTGGCATTAATAGTTGGTGCCTCTAGTCCTAAGCGTTATAGTCATCTTACATTATTCATAGGGCCTATTCTATCAATCTCATTTAGGAATAGAATTTGATACTGTTCTTCAGATGTCGGCATGTGAATTCTACTTATCATGACATCCAATCCATTCATATCCAGCAGTTCACAGGGCGAGACGAGTCCAATCTGCATAGTCATTAATTCTAATCCTGTTATGTAATAGTAATATGCATCCAAGCATAAATGTATTCTTGAACACTTTACTAATGTCCGCACATAATCCCTGTCCAATCAAAGTTAATGCATGTATGGAGTTCTTGGGCGTGGTGATTATCAACATGGCTATATGGAGAAAGCTATTAACAATGTAGTAATAACTTCAGTGTAGTCCAGTTGCATAAGTACCGAGGGATGGGCAGCAGTTGGTGACGAAGAAATTATAATAATATTTGAGCTAGCACATTAGGTTAAACAGATGTTTCCTCTTTGGAAAATGCTACGTAAAGTCGTACGAGGTTCCAAGTCAATGCCTAGGTATCATCAGAAAGGTGAAAGATTCTTTACCAGTCGTACTGCAGGTTATAATTGAAACTTCATTTAGTAGCTACAGTCGAGAAGGATTTTAGCAAATTACCCGGAATATATTACATTCATATCAATTGGCATGCATATATAACAAAACAAAATCTTCATGGTTGCCAAGTTTCTTTCTCTCAAGGAATTGTAAGTTTGAGTGAAGGCGTACTAAGCCCGTGAAAGTTTTTTTTTGCTGCAATTTGGATGTGAAAGCGAGTTGTAAGAGTATTGAGGTTGAGGAACTCGAATGATCAGTTTGAGTCTTGTTTTTAACTACAAATGTTTTTCATTTGATTTTGTCCATGAAATTACTGGTATAACATGGTGAATTCGTGGTAAAATTGTGCCATCTACAGTTGCTTCATATTCAAATTTAGAAAAATTACATCATTGAATTGTTCGGAAATATTGGTGTACAGTGAAAACATTTGTAAACCGGTACATAATGTATGCTATTATAAAGTTAGTCTTTATTCTCTAACTCTATTCTCATTGTATGGAACACAATTTGCACGTCAGGAAAATCAAAAAATGGAATCGAGTATTTATTTAAGTCGTTTTAAAAATTCCATACAAAATGAAATCTATAACATTCCTTCTTAACATGATCGTGTTTACTACATGATTTGCAAGATATGACACCAAGATTCTATTGAGGCTAGTAATTTAAAATGTTACTGTTATTATCATGAATAAATATTTGGCAACTATTTGATCAGAAGAACATAAATTCGGTTAAAACTCTTCCGTCTCCGGTGGCTTCGTATTCAAAGTTATAAAAGTTATAGCTTAGAATAGTTAGTCAATATTGGTAGGCAATGAAACATCGCTCGCAAAACGACAAACGATGCATACTGCATACTGTGTGCTAATAAACTTCTATGTAGAAAACGTGTCAACTTGCAAAACTTTAAGGAACAATGTTTGCTACAAAATTTGCATGTAAAGAAAATCAAAACATGGAATCGCCTACTTATTTTAGTTGGTTTCAAAGTTAAAATCCATCCGTAATCAAAGCCAGAAATGTTTTGAGTTTTGACTAAATGTTTTCAAAACCTTCTTGAGTTTGGTCTGTCTTTCAAGAAAAATGTTGAAGCCAGCGGTCTACCATCCCTAATATACATAAATTACATGATCGTGTTTGTGGTTGTTTAACTTATCACATGACTTTTATGATATTTAGACGAAGATTATTGTTATGAACGGGTGATTGTACCTATAAAACTATCATTATGAACTTGTATAATGTTATTTTCTTTATAAATTCAATAGGCTGTCAATTGGAATTTAAAAACCTATAATCATGAATAAATATTTGAACTCAAAATAAACTATATTTGTACAATCGTCCAATACACATTTGTTTTTATTTTGTGGCCAATATGCCATGATTAAGAAATTGGGTCGGCATCACAACAACAATAGCCGTATATATCTCAAACTCTTCATCTACATCTCTCACCTAAGATTGCTGTATTAAATCTGCAGGAGTATTTGAACAAGACCAGATTGCCCTGCACGACTCCCGAAGGAAGGAAGGTAAGACTATAGGGTAACAGTTGCGAAAACCAAAAACACCATGTGTTGCTTATCCTCCCATATAATGACATCTTCTTGTATATTTGACACAATTTTATTTTAACGAAGCCCTTGTTGCAACCATATTTCACTACGTGATGCAAATGAAACCTATTAATATACAAATTATACTACGTTTAAACAATTTGGACACAAATGGAATTTTGTAGGCGTCGGTGGAGGTGAAAGTAGATTTTCTCGAGAAGGTAAGTGTGTTTTGACATAAAATTTGGGACATACGTTCCTTGACGCCTGCAGATGACACTGCTGAGTTTTATCTTGTGTAACCCCAGGGGTCGGTGATGGACGTCGATTATCTCCAGAAGGGAAGCACAAACTAAACTAAACGGGAATGGCAAAGGAAATACTAGTGTGTTTAGTCTGCCATCTACAGTTAGTTTGCATCCAGTGGAGCCTCCAGTATAAAACTGTTCTAACGGTTTCGCATTGCTTAATTTTACCGTTGCAACGTTACATTGTGTATATTTGATTTTCACTCAGTTATGCGTGCTTCAGCTTCGGCGCAATATTTTATTTAGGTTCACAGGAAACTCTTTTTTCGCATTATTCAAAAATACAAATTTGTAAATATTTGAATATTGTGTTGGTTTCTCGATGACTAGAGTCGTCAGTTGAGTTTGTTTTAACACTGTCATACCTTTATTATGAAGAAAGAAATTGTCTGATTCATTTAATAGGTGCATTTTCCGATTTTATTCAAACTTCAATTATTGTCCAAAGTACAGTAAATTGATGCACAGAAAATTATTAAAACTAAAAAAAACAAGGTAAAATTGCTATTATTTAATTTTTGTCAAGTTCATGAATTCTGCTCCAGCTCCTTTGCCACTCTAATATCTTTGGTCTAGTAGTACCTCCTGGCCCACGCCCAATCGCTTCCCACAGCTCCACATCCTCCTGGTCCTCAATCCATTTTTTTAGTCGCTCAGCAACTTGAGACAATTTTCTAACGGTGATCTTGAACCTCTCACATCTTTTAGGGCAAAATGAAAATCCGATTGTTCCGTTAGGATCCAACGGATGTACTATCCTAATAGGGTCATTAGAATCAGTCAATTCAACAATTACTCCGTTGTGAGTGTCCAGTACCCATTTTTCGCTGGCCAGCTTTGAGGAATAAAACTCAAACATCTGCTGAGTCAATGCCACAACACTTTCAATCCAGTCTTCTGTATCCTTCTCAGGTTGAGATCTGGACACCTTCCAATCATGCACCAACGCCATCTCAGATACACTGAATTGTTCAGGTTCCCAGGCAGGTGCATATTTTTCACACGTATTTTCAAAACTCGCAGAGGGTTTGAGCTTATCTCGAATATACTTGACAGAAGGGAGGAGGCCTTCAATTGTAAGGAACAGGACAACTAACCACTGCAAAATAGTAGGATTTCCGTTTCCAGGCTGGGTTTCTGTTGGTGGTACGCTTTCCGTAAGCTGGATGCAGTGACATTTACTCCAGAACGCCATGAGCAACAGGACACCATTCAGTCTTGAGTCAAATTCACACAAATAGTCAAGGGTCCGAGCCATTTGCACTTCCCGAATGTGACGGAAGTCAGTCACAAAACTGATATTGAAACGATCATCCCCTCGAAGTTGACTACAGCGTCCTGGCACGAAATGGAATTGACTTGATTTAGGATATAAAAACTTCCTCAATTTGGATGGACCGATTAATTTGCCAAATTTATTTTCGGAGGTATTGTGGAGTAGTGTTGGCGTAAATTGTCCGTTTTCCGATGAGCAGATAAATACAAGGGGAAATGAGGAGCCAGGAAATTGGAGACGTTGTGGGTAGTTTCGGAATACAAAAGGTCCCGGGCATTTGAAAAGTTTCATTGCGTGGTTAAGCAGAACATTGAAGCTGCTCCAGTTTTTCTTGCTGATTTCGGTGCAGCTCCGAATCCAGTTGAACTCCTCCACTTGCTTCCGACCAAATCCTGGAGTTGTCGACGGTAAAGTTTCAACTGGACCACTTCTTATCGGAATCATCTGTTTCCCTGTAAGTAAATAGAATCAATTTGACTGCTTCAATTTAATTTTGTTCAATTACTTCCAGTTGTGGCTACTCACATTGTAAACTGCGGATTTGATTCAGACTATTGACCTGGACAAGCTTTCCAGATATAAACACATCCCCGTTTGGATTCTCGTTTAAAACATTCTCAGCCACAAATCTGTAAATTAGAGAGCAGAAAGGTATAATTGAAGAGGATTTAATTTACTATAACTGGGAAGTACGGATTGTATTACCTGCTCTCAAACTGTAACACTGCTGCACAAGTTGGAGTTTCCCTCCACCACACGAAATCAGTTACAAATCGGCCAACGAATTTGTTTCCAAAACACTGAATAATTTCCTTGGCAAACTCAGGTGTCAATGGACAGCCCGAGAACAAAATTAAACACGAACTTCGAATGGATTCATCACAAAACCATAAACTTTGACACTCCTCCTGGGCTAATTGTTGATGTGACGATGTCAACAAGTGGTCGTTCCAATCTTGTTTCACAGTAAACTCCAGGTTGCACAAAGTGCACAGCAAAGAATGACAATGCATTGTTTTTTAACTTCTTGTCACTTAATTTAATGTCGATTTCAACTGTTCATATTAACATGTTTAGCGGAAACTGGCAAAAAAGTGGCTTAAAATTGACAGTCAGTAGTAACAGAACAACACCATAACTTGTGAATAGCAAACGCACGTGTGTAAACAAACTTTTTTCACTGCATTTGGAATGAACAGCTGACTGCAGTTGCTGGTGCTCATGGGGCAACGTGAGCGAATCTCTTTGTCTAGTGCAGTGCCTACGCTGCCACGCTAACTTCTCTTCAATTCATGTAAATAAATTCATCATCATCACGCATCTTTAGATAATTCCTGATTCTAACTTTTAACTAACTGGAAACTGTGGAAACATAACGTTGTGCATACCAATCGTCTCCTAGCAATTGTTGCAGGATTTGAACTTTGAATCTAAACTGCCACGCCTCAATTAAATCCCAAATGTCAATTTGGTTGTTGATTTGATATACATAGTCAAAGGTCAATAAAATCTGGTCAATAAATTTTACAGCCAAATCTTTGAGCCTTCATATGTTGTGTCAATCACGGATATTGATAGACTGATTCAAAAGTTATCGCAATTTTCCCTGTGATTTACACAATAAAATATAAAGCAGATTTAAACAAAATCCCCTTACGCGAAATTTCGCAAAATTAACTAGCAACTAGCCCGCAAAAAAATTAGTTCCACAGGCTTAACTGACAAAGGTAGCGTGTGAAGTGCCTCTACAAATATGAAAATACATTTCATGAAATATATTGTTATTTCCATGATACATACTTATTTTATAAGTTTATCAAGGTGTTTCTTTGGATAAAGTGGTTTCATGAAGACAAATGAGCTTGTGCACGAAATCATCCCGTTGCACCACAAGTTCCTGAATTCGCAAAATGGAATCACTCTCACACAAATATCAATTTTTAGCATGTTCGAATAAAACAAATCGGGGTTCAAGATGACAATTAGGTACGAATTCGAAAAGCATAAATCAACAGCTTGAATAGCAATATGGAAATCGGGAGCAAAAAGTTTTGTCATTTATGGTCTGTCACTGTTAACTTTAATTACGACATCAATTATTGCGCAAATCAATCTAATCCACGATTCCCTTTGTACTTACAATATTTATGGAATTAACGATAAATGACTCAATGATTGAGTACAACTTAATCATAATCATGGTGGATTATGATTATTTTCCCATTGATAAGGATTCATGCTTTGGTTTTGCACGGTGGCTCCCGGGTTGGCATTTCTTTGACCAGAAAGTTTTGCAAATAACCTCGTTGATTAATTTCCTGTTGACGGATGCCAAAACTCTAATTTAAATCCAGAGTAGGTTGATGACTGGCATATCTGGATTAGAATTGCCGGTTTAGTACACATGCGTTTGAGTTTACACCCATTCATATTTGCACCTTACATACTATGGGGATTTCTGTTATCTAGATCTTTTCACACTTGGCCTGGCACGTTTTAAATCCTACCGAATTCATTACTGTGGGTTTTCATCTTCGCGGATTTTCATACATGGTCCCTTTCTCATCACCTTTGTACATTAATACCTGAAGAATCAATTACTTTTTAATTGGATTTAACCCTTGGTTTTAGAAGACGACAGGAGTCCAACTGTTTGTGGGATGATACACATATACAAGGCATATATCTAGTATCCCAAAATTGCAGGTTCCAATTTCTTCCTCCCTGGCTTCCGCTACACCTGTATTTTTTCATTGTTTATTTTTTGAAGCTTATTGTTGACGTCTGATGGTTGGAGTAATTGCGATTACTTAAATGTGTTGTGTTTACATCCAACTTCTGCTGGTAGTGAAATTACTGGTCTGCATCTGGCTCATGCTGGCGGATGAAATGGATGCTTTTTTTGTACATGTAGAAGAGCTGAACGTTTTTATGTCGTCGAGCCAGTGTGGACCAGAAATTTTCACTCTAACTGTAAATGATTTGCGCTGATCAGAGTCAGATTAAATACTGGATTATTTTCTGGCTTTTGTCGCCTAATGCGTTAATATATCGTACTGTCGTATATTTGAAGCCCGATATTGAGTAAACCGTGATATTTCTTCCTGAGCACCGCATCAGGATAGGACCTCAAATCAAGGAGTTTGCACAATGAGAGCTATTATTCCCGTTCTTGTGGTTTTTGCAAGTGCATTATGCGCAAGTGATACGGCATATCAAGATGGTATAGTTCTTGAAGTTTTTTTCGAATCATTTAAATTAATTAAGTGGCTTTCTTAAACAGATATTGGACATTTTTACTGTGCATTATTAACCCATGTACGTATAATATCAATTATAAAACTCCTCAATGTTCGTGGACATCGTTTTCTCCTTTAGTCGGCCCAATGAAGCAACCCATATTTGTAGGTGCAGCCGACGGAAAGACCTTTTTTGCGGATGCCACCTTAATGGTAAATTAAACATTTCCGAAACATTGCATATGAAAACATTATGTCTGTATTACATTTTCATGAAGTCAACTTTCTGTTATTGAGAATTGGTCACAAGCCGGAGTTAGTTGTCAGTCGTATGGTATGAAACTAGCAGAAATTACATCTCTCAGTCAGTGGAATGCTTTAGACACAGGATTTAATCCTGGTTCATGTAAGTTATTAAAAGATTTATTCATATAACAAGTTTTGGAACATTAAAGTTAAGTATTTTGTTAATGCATAAGAGCGATACCTTATGAAACATTTCAATCAATTTGTTGGTGTAAAAGGGTTTTGGACTGGAGGGAGAGATAGTATCAAATTGTCACAGTTCCAGTGGAACAGTAGCAACCTTGAAATTGAAATAGGTTATGCTACCTATCAACATCGAGCTATACCATTTTTGACCTGCTTATGTTTCAAAAGCATGGCTGGGAAGTTATCAAAGCTAGAAAACTGGCCTTGTGAGACCAAAACGTATGTATTATGCGAAGCTGGTCCAGCTGGGTCACCAGTGAGAGGATATCAATAAAGTAAAGCCGGGAGGTTTACTCTAAAATTCTTTCAGTAACTGAAATAAAAAAAATTTTTACCCCAGCATACGGTTATAACCATTTAGCCTGTTTAATCGCCTGTTTAGCAGCTACCAATAAACCAGCCCGGCCGAATGATCCTTTAGTAAGCCGGCCGTTTTTTAAAACAAATCCCAAATCCGACATTAGTACTCATGCGATTTTTCATTCTAAAATCATTATTCTAAAATCATGTTATAACATAAATTCGTCTCTGTCTTGGGCTCTGACCTATGAAGTCCATACGGTTAATAACTTATGTTGGATTATGATCTTAAGACGACAGGTCTTACATGCATAGTCTTCCAGTATAAATCCGGGACATTATTTATGCCTGGGATTCCAATGGGTAACGTACGTTTTTAAATTATTATGCAATCAAGCAAATTCAGTTTCTTTCGTAACCAAATTTAAAAACAAGTTATCGTGACTCAAAATCGTTCAATCCCATTCGAGTTGAAACGGGCACCTGCTTATCTGCTGGAACAATACTAACCAAACGAATGAGAACCGCGATTACGAATCGATTTGGAAATATTGCCCGCAATACTTGTAAAAGTGGAAAAGTGGGCAAATCCGTACAGGTTTCCTTTCTAATCAACCTTCTGATACGACTATTTGGACCCACTACCATGGTAAAAGAAAGTCTACCTTTTACCATGCCACTACCATATCGGAAGAAGATGTGGTCATTACAAAACTCAAGAAACAGTACGAATCCATGTTCACCTTTCTCTGTTTGGATTTTGCATGTGTGCAACAGTCGTTGTGGAGAGGTTGGGTTCCCTTTGCATCCAGTACAGAGCAGAAGAACTGAACCAAGTATTGCAACTGCGCGAAAATCTAAGAAATATTCAGTTCCTTTGCTATTTTCCAGCCATGTTCCGTTCGTATTTTGAGTCACCATTTTCACTACCATTGACCCTATGCATCAGTTCATTGTCCACGTCTTGGAAATGGAGTTCGACGTGACATCCCCCAGTATTCTTGCTATATTACTAGTATTGACAGAAAGTTGGTTCATATTTGGTGCATCGGGAATTGTCACCACCATTATTCTGAACCTGGTGGTCACTGTGGTTGTATCTTTCATGTTATCTAAGAAACCTCAACAACCTGAACACTCTTAAAACTTAATTCATTTAAACTACTTGTAGTGATTATTTCAGGTAGCTACTCATAAATTTGTTATGTGGCAAAGCAAAGCAATCAATTTGAGACTTTTTTTCAAAAATTCCTTACTTATAGGTGAGTGGTATGATGTAATGAGTTCCTGGTGTTGTACAAACCGCGAGTGATATTTGCCGACGAATAAAAGGGAAGCAGTGTACATACAAAAAGTGTAACGAACCGTAAAAACTCTGCCGAGTACCGAGAATACGTCAACTTTCAAAATCTTACTGAGCAGGCTCGCCGAGTACTCGGCCGAATATTTTCCAAAAAACTTGCATAAACAGCATAAAAGACGTTTTCTGACAACTACCGCCATACTTAACGGTTTTAGGGACAAAACAATCATTTCGACTTGACAATTAGGTGAAATATTGACATTTAACCAGTACGCCACTCTACTTGTGTGTTTTCCAGAATGAAAACCTGTTTTTGCATGGAATTTATGACTGTTATAGTTCATTTATTACTCGGCCGAGTATCTTTCAGATACTCGGTTTCGCCAAGTATCTGAAATACTCGGTAAAATAGCCCAGCTCGGTCGCGAGCCGAGCCACGGCCTAGTCAAAACCTATATTAGTCGACTAAACAAATGCAAGTTTCTTGTATGTATCGACAGCCGACAATCAGGCACCTGCATATACAAAACACAACTCTCCCAAATCACGCTACTCTCCATTACACTACTACTTCTCCAGGGTGCAGCGTATCATTATCTATTTGGAACCATTATTGTAATACAAGTCAAGTCCTAGAACGACTGGTAATGCAGAAGGCTACTGTCATTTTATCCGTTTCAATTTTATTTTACCGTTTTTCTGCGAAGTATCCGGACGGAATCAAGAGTATTTTTCTTCCACCAAGTGTCACAGCAAGCAGACTGTGATATATTTTGGACTGGTATATTGTGGATGATTGGTTATGTCTTGATATCGATCAGGGTATAAATTTAAATTTTGAACCAATAGTAACTCAAACTAAAACTAAAATAAGAGTATGTGGTACTTTTTGTTCATAATGTTTTGTTCCTTATTATAGATGTGAATCTCAAGAGCAAGAAATGAAAATACAGTTGTTACTGCATATCAAAGAAGACAAAAAGAATAAACACAGCATTTAAGTAGTGTTATATTAAATTATCTGCTATATTTACACACACCTTAAAGGCGTCTAATGAATTTAAAATACACCTGAATGTCGGCCAATAGAACGTTTAAGATTTTAAAGGGTTATAAATTACTTCACCCCTTTACGCGTTTATCAAAACCATCGGCGAATGATTCAAAATCATCATAACAGGTACCAGGGTTTAAATTAATTTGTTAAATGTCTTACGTAGTCCGACCTGACCCAAACATGAAAGTTCTTACGCTCTATAAGTGTGGAGCCATAACGCTTTCATTGCTTAACCTTGTCATTGATTCTGCTAACATTTATATATCTCTTGGGATTTAGCAATTGTGAACATGCACCAAAGGTTAAAGATAATTGGAGCAGTAATATTTCTACTGCAAATATCCACTGTAACGCTTTGGACTATTAACTTGAGCAAATACGAGACTTGTCATATAATCATTGTTCGAGGAGAGTATTCAGCTATATATGAAGATTTCGCTGCACAGTATGTCTCATTGATTGTTGGTCTGACATTTGTACGTCATCGGGTTACATGGACGTTTGTAACAGGTTCACCAATACGAGGCGTCATTACGCCAAGAACTCTAAAACCACCTGGAATTTATGCTGGATGGATAACTGCTTATCGTGATCACTCTAACTCTTGTCAGATTATTTTTGCTCCCGTAGAACGGTTTGATAATGAGATAAATGTAACTGAGCCAGTAATATTTGCACAAGAGTGGTACTGCTTATCGTGATCACTCTAACTCTTGTCAGATTATTTTTGCTCCCGTAGAACTGTTTGATAATGAGATAAATGTAACTGAGCCAGTAATATTTGCACAAGAGTGGATGTGTTGGCTGAAAGCTGGGCTCAATTTGTACCCGTTCCAGTTTGTCGTTCCAGAAAATACTCTTTTGGTTTTAATCGATACTTCTTCGAGAGCGAAGTGGAAGGAGGGTGCCTTACTCAACAATAAGCCCTTATACAGTCCCCCTGTACTAACCTATGTTTTCTATCTTGCCTACACCAAGGGTGTATTAGGTTTATACCATGTTTTGAATATTTGCTCCGGCAGCTGCAAACGAGTTGGCCTTTTGTATAAAAAACAGCAGTACTTTGACGGCTTTCTGAATAGCATTATATTGGGAATACCAGTTTCACAAAGTGAAAGCTCTATTAACGCTATGATTTTGCCATTACCACAATTCGGGGTAGCTGATACAACGGAATGTTTTCGTTCCCATACCCTTTTTAAGTATTACAATGCGAGCAGTGGATGCGTTACTCCAGAAGTTGTCCTAGTCTCAATTTTTGCAGAATCGTTCAACGCCTCGCTACAGTTTGGAAGTCGGTCCGGTGCAAGAGCCTTTCATGTTGCCTTTGTCCAGTTGGCAGGTGCTGCCCAGCAGACACTTGACGTTTATGTTGGAGCTGTCACTGAAATTGCGTTTTACGATATAGTTGCAGCCAAGGTTGTTTACTGCGAAACAGAACCTAAACACGTCTCAGTTAGCGGTACTCAAATAATATCTCAAACATTTGACTCGCTTAGTTGGCTACTGATTTTCCTCACAATTGCATTTTCTATGTGGCTCATAAAGCACGAAACTATTTACGTAAATGATCGTCAAATACGCGTAAAATCCCTGTTTGAAATTGTATCCTTGCTGTTTCAAGGAAGTATGTGGAAAACAGACACTTTTAGAGTCACTCTCAACTTTTCATACTTCTTGATTCAGTTTTTGTTCTTATCGCGTGCAACCGAGTTAATTATATGCCCACCGGTTCAGATTTACGCAAAATCCATTGTTAGTTTAATTCTTCAACAATACAAATTCAGTGCCCGAGTTTTCCCAAAAGGATCCACGGAGCATTATGTTAAACACAAGGTTCTTGTGGAGTCGCAAATTTTAAATCGTTGTTTACGTACCGAGGGGTTCTTTGAAGACGTAAACAGTCCTGCTTATTGGCACAAACCAATACTTGAAGACAATTTTAAAAGCGCAGTGGAATTACGGGAATTTTTAGAGGATCACTTTATAAAAGAAAAAGTAATGCTTCCTGCATTAGCTTTGTCCTATAATAACTACAAAATTATTTGGAAACCTAGGGACAAATTAGAGTATTTGCAACAGAAAGGTCTAGTCCAATGTTACCCTATTAACAAAGAGTACGAAAAAAGTGGGATGTACTACTTCATTTACTCGGTATTTAGAAGAGAACTGGAAAGAATCTTCCAACGAATCTTGTATGAAAGTGGAATCCGATTATACTGGAAAAATCGTTATTCATTTTCGTCGAAGTGGGGAAATCAGAAGTCATCAAAAATTAAAGCAAGGGCGATGAGCTTAGCCGACCCTCAAACACAGGTTATTTTTCTCATGGTACTGGTGGGATTGGCAGCAGCTACACTGGTTTACGCTGTTGAAAGGTGGGTGAATTGCAGTTTAAGCTACAGGCATGTAGTACATGCAGCTGTGTGTTTACTCGGCCGCATTTTTTCTAACACCACAGTATCCAAAATTAGAAATTGGTTGAAAATAGCGGTACATTTAACACAAGCGAGCTGTGAATATCTAAATTCTATCGTGTTTATATCCCGATTATTTGGGATACTTTATGCGACCGTAAAATGTTGCAAAAGTGGATGTACAGGGTCAATCAGAAGGAGGGACTTTTTGGGTTGTTTCAAAATGGTCAGAAGTAGGGTCCCATAGAGGAAAAGACTGACTCGAATAGCACACGCGTGTTTTTATTGTAGTGTGATGCAGTCTATCAGAAGAAACCGTTGACGATCGCCGAAAGTGCCCCAAATAATCGAGATTGAAACACGGTAGAATTTAGATGCTCACAGTACTGGCAATGGCTAAACAAGGCCTTGATTCTTCGATGGCTTCTCCAAAGGCTAGTGCGAAACAACTGTTTGTATTTCATTTGTTGGAATGGTGTATGGTTTAGTTCGTAGAAAACCCTTGTAATTGTCGTGCAGAGTCAGTGTCGCGTTTGTAGATACAAGGTTGAAATGTTGAAAACAAGAAATTAGAAATATTTTTGTTTCAAAGACGGAGTTACTAAATGTATCAAATTTGACTACTTATTCTCTAAATATTATTTATTTTAACCAAGAAACATTTTGTAAACACTCCTTCCGGATTTCCCAAATGTGTTCGCTAAATGGCTTAGAATGTCAGTGCGACATACTATAAAAAATTATGATAAATAAAGAAATAAATTAACAATAAATAAATTAATAAGTAAATATGTCACATTCTTACATTCGGTCCACTAAACATTTTCTTCTAAACAAAGGTTACAAAAATGCAAAATGCACATACATTTTAGCGAAAAGATACCATTACTATCAAACCTGGTCATACAATACAAAAGTTTTCCTATTAGCAGTTATATCACTTTCTATTTGTCCTGATGTGATTCAGAGATGAGATCAGTAATAGTCATGAGTCATGACGTAAACAAAAAGCAAGATTTTTTCCTATCAATCATTCCATCATACATGTTCCGGTCCGTTATCAATTGATCCGTTGCAGAACTGGTCGTTCCGTAAAAAAATAAGCATCTCAGTTAATCCATACATCAAATTGGTCATTATAGTCATCCGCCTGTTGTGTGCTTGCATGTTCACACATTCCGTGTTTATGGGAATGACCACATTACTACCTTGGGCTCCATGGAATATAATTACAATTCAACTTCCAGACTTTAGAAGCAATCTGTGGAAGTCTGTTATGGACACAGTTTTCGAAATAGCATCATCAATTTATACCCATGTAAGTTAGCGATTGATGGTTAATTTTCATATTCTGAATGTAAGCATAAATCTTTTGTTTGCTCAGTTCGCATTGCTTAGTTGGGTTCTGGTTTTAAAGTTTGAATGAAGTGAAAATGGAAATTGTTGCAAAGATTTTATTGTACGCCATCGGCAAACTCAATTGTTATGTCAACTTAACATTGAAATTCACAACAAAACGTTTGTGCTCGGGTGTGTTTTGTTGCCTCCACTAAATTTTATTGTAGGTGCGTATGTCATAATGACACAAAGGAAAGAATTAGATTTTCTAACGGGCATTATCTTTGGAAATGTTGTTGTTGTTTGCACAACGGTAATACTTTTTGGTTTTTATTTTGCAATTAAATTGTACTTTTGCAGCGAGGCAATTGATATTTCAAAGGTAGTGCATGGAAATTATTCTGGGGCAATGTGGAATGCATCAAGAGGACCTGGTGGAAAAGTAAATTGGAACCTTGTCAACAGCTTAAATACAGTATTCATCCATTCAATTCAATTTTCTATCGAGTAACTATTTTGAAGAGAACACTCCTATGAAACTCTTTGACTTTACGCCTACTGTTTCATTAAACTTTGCGTTGATTAGGCATTGACTATGGCAATATTTATACAAAAAGAATTGCTAATATAAAAGGTAGACCGTTTGTGTACTATTTCATAAACATACAACAATCCAGGAAACTACAGAAATGATATATTGTGTTTATTATGTTATGATATATCGTACTCGTTGCATTATGTGTTATGTAAGTTTGCTAAGCATGATTGTATTTACATAAAAAAAGCAGTGCATGCGCGACTTACTGTTAACTGTCCAGAGAATTTTTAATATGGAAAGGGATGTACTCAACCCAAAACGTAAGTTTCCATCGTACTCTAGACTTGCCTGGAATATTATGGTGATTTCTACCTATACAATATCATGTATTAAGTTGTAATGTAGATATTACCATTTTATCTTTAAAATTACTGATTATGTTAAGTACAATGTTAAGTGTTGCAAAAAATGAACGGACACGTTCGTCAATCAACTTGCGGTATTATCACCACTACGCAAAACAGTATTGTATATAAACTCTTTCAAGTCTTTCATTCAATTTTTCTCGCCATCATTGCCAGTTTTCCCTGGATTGCATTAGTTGTAATCCTAAACTTTAAATACAACGATTTTTCTGACGCAAGACGGACCAGCTACAAATTACAAATAAATCACATACTCGTGAATCAAGTTAGATTGATAAGTTTAACAACTTTAGACGCTGGACTCTTCGTTAATTTACTTTCACGGAAACTACTTCATTTGCATGGGAACAACTTCATGCATAGGTGAGCATCAAAAATAGCTATAAACATCGCTTCTTATTAAAAAAAATGACATGTGAACTTCGTCCTTGTGACACTTTTTCTTAGTTACTAACTTGTTGACTGTCCTCAATAGACTACTGTAAAGGGATCACATGGAACAAATCTTGTTTTTTTACAACAAGATGAACAAGGAAAGCATGTACAATGAGCTGGTGGAAGCGCTGCAAAATAACGATCAAACAGGCGCTGCCGAAATTTTGAGGTCTATTTCAACAAATGGGACACAACCGGAAGGTTCCACAGTTCCTGTATGCACCGGTGATGCCAGTCAAACACTGGTGAAGGGATGCCGGGCTTTGGTGATTGGTGATGGCGGTATGTTAGAAAACACCTTTAGAAAACAAATAACGGACTTACAATTTACGGAAATGATAAAATTGTATATATGTCACTTTTGAGATGGAGCAATTAAAATCGCAAATATTCGTGAGCATGTTGAAAGCAAGCCATTACTTGCATCGAAAGTAGTTAAAGACTGGAAAGGGCTAGCAACAAAACTAGGATTCAACCTTGCAACGAAAGAGGGATGGGCCAAAGATATCCTTTTTGATAAGCGAACTGAAATAGACGTATTCGAGCAAATGGTAACGGATTGGGTTAACACATTTGAGGATGGAGAAGTTACCTTGGGAAAGTTTCTGGACATTTTAGACAAGCTCAAGAGTTGGAAAGAATTTAAAAGTAAGAATAGAATACACGAGTTACTATAATATTTGACAGAAAAGATGGGTAAACAGAAATATTTATTTCATTGCAGCATCACTGGAAGAACATTTCTCATCTACATAAAGATATACTTTTACAATGCTTATAACTTATAATATACATATTTACATATATGTGTACTTTGTATTGACGGGAAACTGTTAAATATTACAGTGTAAAGTTTGCGTAAAACGTTGTCAACAAAACACTTGAATCAATACTCAGTTTGTATCAAATATCAATCACAACTTCTATTGGACTATTGGATTGGAGTGTTTATATGACTTCATATTAAACTCATATCCACCAACTCACTCCACTTGTTGATCATTATTATACATTATCGTGTCTGTGTTGGTCTGATATATTTGTGAACTGTACGCGATGCTCATTTGTCACATTACCATGATTTATTAGAGTAATGTAAGAGAGACAGACATGCAAATTGTAAACTATATAAACTTCTTTTTACATGGGCTTTGACAAGGCATATGAATAATGTTATCCAGAAACTACGGATTTGTCTAATTAATTAGATTATATTCCATCGACGCATTTATGACGCGTTTGAGTTTTCCACCACTTTCCGTATAGTTTGCATTTCCACGACCTTTCAGTATTAATAAAAATTCGTTTTAATGATTCGTCATTCATGGCTGTTTTCAATCTGCTAGCTTCTGTAGTCATTTCTCCAGGATATTTTTTCAATATATCACTTTCTATTTTGTATTGATGTGATGCAGAGATGAGATCAAGAATGACGCAAACGAAAGGTAAGAATTTTTTCGCATTAATCATTCCATCGTACATATTTTGGTTTGTTTGGTGAACAAAGGATAGTCCGGTAATTTTGTGTTCTTCCAAAATTCAAGCTGAGAGCTGTGGATTCAAAAGCGAACCGACAACAATCATACCTATTTATTTTGTCAGATCCGTGATGGTATAACCCTTAGTGTTAGGAAGATAGAAGGTATAGTTGAAAAGTCGAGGTCGTATACAGTCTCGGTTCACTCGCCGCTCTAATCTATACTGCCTGTAAAGGTATTGTTTCACGAGATTTTAAGCCGAACCTCAAAGAGTGAGGAACTTTTACGCTTTCTGCTTCGCAAGTATCAGTTGCTTATCAGTGAACGGTTTAAACTCTCCAAGCTTTGGTTAAAAGTCGGCACATAAGTACTTTCGACAATGCTTATCAACATGTGATAGGTGAAATTCCCGAATGCTGCCCAAAACACCCTTGCATTTTTAATGACCCGTAAATTTTGATTAGCTTATTATGATAGAGCTTTTTGAGCTGATTGCTATTGCTAATTACGACAATGCCTAATTCGATAGACTTCAGTGACTAATTGACAATTAAAGTTAAATATTAAGCTTTCGCGATTTTCGAGAAACTTTTGCTAGCGTTTTCGACCGATTTTTATTGAAATACGACCGTCTACCGACACTTCTGTATTCGATTTGCCTAAGGAGTTTTTGTCGCCATTTTACATCGTCATCTGATGCAAGATTTTACGAATAATGGTAAAAGTAAGAATATTTTGTAAATCAGCAGAAGATATTTGCATGTGGACTGTGGATCAGTTTTCATCCAGGAACATAATTCAAATGTTGTCATAGATAGACAAATTCGGTATATAAGGGTGACATGGTGACATTTGACCGGTTTTAAGATATCAGTTTGTGAGGTTTATTCATAACTTTTGCAAGCATAAAAAATTGTTCTGGTAATGTCTATATTTAGTCCAGCATTAGCTCTTCATCCTCAATGTAAGCAGCATAGACTTTAAGCTTTCCACATAACCTGGTGGGTTGAGATCGATCGGAGAGCTTGACTTCTATTGGAATTACTGGTCCTGAATTGTTCTTTTTTGGAATACTATTGAAGTATAGTTCAGCAGAACCAGCAAAGTAGTCGCCCCGCTTGAGTCGGTCTTCCTCAAACACTTGAAAAAAGAATTTATGCTTTGAGGGAACCACGCTAAAGGTGAATTCTTCCTCCCAAACCGGATTACTCAACTCTTTCGCTCCAAAAAATCCCATAAGAGCTTGTTCCCATGACATTTGGACTGTCTATAATTGGAAAAAATCAATCTTGTATTGAGTCTCAGATGCAAATTAAATGTACGCAAGTTTTTAAGTGCGTAAATAAAATGCTTCATATACCCAGCTCTTGGTCGTTGTACGAACAGAAGCAATCACGGAGCCAGAGTCACATTCCACCGCTGGGACAACATTAATTCTGACGTACGGACCCCTACATTCGAACATATATCGTGTTATTATAACTAAGTATCAAGTCTGAAACTGGAAAATGAATGTACGAGTACCAGGCAACCAGAAGGTGATCTCTGGCCACTCCTTCTCCATAGAGAACTTTAATCCTGATAAGCTTGGATTCTTTTGTTTTCTGTTGATTGTTGGATAAAAATGTTTATTTTTCTGCAAAAATTGGTACCTAAAATATGAATCATTATCGTGGCTCAAATATGCCTTCTGAAGCTATACCCTTTTCGGAAGGTAAGCCGTGATTTTGCAAAATGAACCGAAAATAATTAAACATAATTATATTTCATGTATTGTAATTGTAACGACCTCTCCATAAATACGCGGGTGGTCCACAATTTGAGCACATGCAGTAGAGGGTGAAACCTCTAATCCTGTTGGGTCATTATCAGTCTCTGCCTTACCTTTGTCCCCATCAGTGGCCTCATTATCACTGACACTTTGAAATTTCCGTAGTGTAAAATTATCCGGGCTTTCTTGGATTAAACTATTTGCTTCTGCAATTGTCGTCTCGGTGACCTCCCTTGCCGCTTTCTGATTATTTGTGAACACTTCGAATAGGGAATCTTGCCGCTGACTTTCTGATTCCTCTTTAATTGATGTAATAATGGCGGGAATTGGAGAAATTTTAAGGTGATTCAAGTTCAGACCGACAATATGCTTCAAGACGTCCGTGCTCGACGGTCGCTCGGCAGGATTGTCAGCAATCATACGTTTTACAATTTTAAGGTACGCTTTCTTTTCTTTCGATGCTTCAAGGAGAGATAGTTGGTATTCCCCACGTAATACGTTTGCGTCACACACAGTACCGGTTCCAAATGGATGACCACCGCTAGTCAGCACATAGAAAAATATACATCCTAGTGGAAATATGTCAGTTGCATATGATTGTGACTGTTAAAAATAAAAAATGATGTAACCACAGTTGCTATTAATTAAAGTCAAACCATGAGTTTCTTAAACTTGAATAAGGAAAATGTCATCTTACCAGTTTAGATGGTTTTCCTTCCGCCAATTCGTCTTGATAACGAAGTACCTCTGGTGACGTCCAGCATTTGGTACCTATTGGCCCTGTCGCTGTGGCACTCGATCGACGCTCTTCAATCACTTTTGACAGACCAAAGTCAGAGAGTTTTACAAGGGCAAACCGATTCTCGTCATATGCGATAAGGATATTTGCCGGCTTCATATCTCTGTGCATAATGCGATTATTGTGCAAAAATTCAAGGCCAGTGGTTACTTGCTGCAATATTGCCGATTTTTTAAGTGGGTATGTTTTATCAGTCGTGCAATCTTCTAAAGTGCACGTGCACATCTCAAGGGCAATTAAGACAAACTTTCCATGGCAAACCTCAGCGTGAAAGAACTGAACAATGTTAGAATGTAATGGTAACATTCGCAATATTTCTATTTCATTCATTATTATTTCCTGGGACCTTGTCTTGCATTTGATTTTCTTCACAGCTACTGGTTCACGAAACGGCATACGACCCCTATATACCGAAGTATGCCCATTGCCCGTACCTAGAGTAACGTGTGTATCGAATTCGATTGAACCAACTTTCTTCCAATTTTCTTCCCCACTACATTGCTCAAGAATTCTGACCGCTCCACATTGGAACGTTATTTCTAAAGACTGAATTAAATGATCGTATGCTTGTGGCTTAGTAATCAAAATTCTGTAGAGCTCGTCGGATTCAGCGATGGATGTATTTTTTGATTTCTAGAAACAAAATTGAAAAGAAAACTAAGTTGGGTACGGCGTACCTCAATTGAAAGCCAACATTTTAGGAGGATGGCTTTCTCTATACTAAAGTGAAAATTATACGATTAACTTACAATTAAATCTCTTTCTTCTCCATTTATAACCCAGCGACTCTGAAGTTCCGCGAGTAAAACGACCGTGCATTTAGTATTTTTAATGAGATACGGTAGGTTTCGTATTACATGGTCGATTTGCCAAGCCTCCATTGCTGAAAACTATACGTTTTCTCGCCTTGTAGCAAGATGACAATAGTTAAGCCGCCTTGCACTGTAATCATATTTATATCCGAATGTGAGTCCGCATGTACAATTTTTATCATAAAAGATTAAATCTGTTCAATTGCATTTTCATTTGATAGTTTCAATTCGATCTACATTCAAAGCGTTGCATTTCGATAAAGCCAAAACAAAAAGTGGTTTTCGTTTTTTTCACAGTAATTACTTTATGGATTATGTTTTAAAAGAATATTCCTTCACCTTTGGTAATCCAGCCAGACAGTTGTACATGCTCCAAGCATAACTTCAAGAATGGTTTATGGTAGAAAAACTAATGCGAATTTTTATGCGACCCACTGTAAACTAGCAGGCAGAACTTATCAAGTAGTTGCAAGGGGTCTACATTTTTGTGCGATCTTATGCAAGGCTAGATAGTTGGCTGATACTGGATTTGGGATGGATTACTAATTAAAATGATTACGTTATCCGGGAGAAGATAAACGCTTGTTTCTTTGCGGGGGAGTGAATTTAAGGCATAATGCGTATGTCGGTGTTTGAATCATGCCTGAAAATGCTTAAATTGGCCATCGAAAGCGTCAAAACGACTAAGCTTGGTTTGACGCTGTTTTTCTAGCGGAGGGCTCAACAAAGGCCGTTTTCGTTATTGTTTTCCCGAGTCTGATTAGAATTAAAACTATGAAAAGTTTTCTTAATAGGAAACATATAATGAGCGTTGTGAACTAGGAGTGAAATTATGTTATGTGCGCCATAAACCCTGCCATAAATACTAGCGAAAAAAATAAATGCATCTTTCGAGTTCGGAACTTTCTATTTTCATGAGAGAAAATCATGGCGAACCGTCCAGTGTTGCAGTTTAAGCTGCCTGTGATAGTTTCTTGTGAAAATTTTAAAATTGCAAAAGTATTTATGCGGTGGCGGTGATGAATTTTTGTGCAAAAATGAGACACTGAATTCAGTGTAGATATTTTTTATTTGGTCCGTCCGTAGACACTGAATTCAGTGTAGTGTGGACTGTGGACCAGTTCGATGTTTTTTTTGCTGTCGGCCACAAGATAATTTTGTTTGTTAAAAAAAAAGCTACCAAGTTTTAAAATTTTGTGAATGTGAGATTGTGACAATTTCAGTAAATTTTAAAAAAAAATCCAGTTGTAAAAAAAAGGTAGTGTCACAATCTCACAAGAAAAGGCCAAGCGAATCGCAGATTTTTTTTGTTCATGATGCGCATAATATTTTTTTTATCTGCTAAAACTAAAAAAAAAAAAAACATGAACGATGACGATTTGTGGTATGATGCGTGAACGCAATACCCAATAAGCAATGGGTAGTCGGGACAGGACAGGCCGCGAATTCGTGTGCATTCTTTCCCAACTACCCAATACGACACTAGACAGCGAATTCGTTGTATGACTGTGTCTTGTTAAAAAACTGGATGGCAAGCAATAAAAAAAAATGTAAAAAAATGCCCTAAACAAAAAAATATATTTATATTTGGCGGTTAAATAGAAGTATACCCAGGCACATTAGGAATTAGCGTTTAACCTATTGATGGCAAAGTGGGAATTTACTTAATTACCCGACCAGTAAAAAAAAATGGATGTCACAATAGCTCCCAAAAATTCTTGGTCAGGCTTGAATGGGGGTATTGAAAAATAAATAAAGGGCCGGTGGGAGTTACCCTGTCGTATGACCCACACGCGGAATTTCGTATGGAAAACGAAACTGCACGGCTAACGGGATATGCTTATGCAGGACCCAAATAAAAAAGTGCGCACGGAGTCAGACTGTTCTTGGCCAGTTCAGCATCCAGCAAAAAATGACAATCCAAAGAAAAAAAAGGGGGAAAATATGCTGCCTATAAATAAAATCCAGTATTTCAAGAAATAAATAAAATTAAACAATTGTCATGGAAACTCGGGCAAAATATATTCAAAAATTGGGTTGCCTGGGTAATGTGGAACAGAGACTTGGAAATCCAAGTGTGAAGAAAAGAAACCGGGAAAACAAATTTCAAGTTGTGTTGCCTGGGTTTTTGGAAGAGTTGTAGACTTGGAAATCCAAGTATGGAAAAGGATGTAGACTTGGAAATCCAAGTATGGAAAAGGATGTAGACTTGGAAATCCAAGTATGAAAAAAATGTGAGACTCGGAATTCCGGGTAGGAGAGATGCAGAGTATTAAAAGATACTGCTGGCCCAAGTTGTAACCATAACTTGTGCGGATTGGGATCAAAGGAAACCCAAAGCTCCCAGTGCTTTGTCGTGGCGGAGTTTACCACAGGGATAGCCGCTCATGGTCATCACGGGAGGACTTTTTCTTCACCAAGTTGTAACCACGACTTGTGCAGATTGGGATGGAAGGATACCCAAAGCCTCCATTGCTTTGTCGTGACGGAGTTTGCTACAGGGATAGCCACTCATGGTCATCGCGGGAGGACCCTTTGTCGCCGAGGAAGGAGGAGTAGATCCGGGGCCGCGTTGGGGGTAGTCATGTAAGTATAGGGCATCCCATATGCCACCGTCAGGTAGTTGGTCAAGGAATGTGTGTCGTCCAGAGGAATGGTGAGGTAGTGAAGTGAAGCTGGATGATGGATGCATGAATGTGCAGTAATTTGTGTAAAATGTAAATATGTAAATAGATGTTTTTTATGGAATATGTTTTTGGTAAGAAATGTGAACGAG